>BGPT01000150.1:320920-408060 GCA_003297045.1 Symbiodinium sp. clade C Y103 | reverse complement strand
CCGGGTATGCATTCTGAAATTTGAAAGGTTGATGCAAGGAGAAGACAAAGGTACGCAAAAGAAAATGATGCAACAGAAACATTGAAAACCGGTATTGAAATCAGGGACCATTTCCCAAAAAATCCAAGTATAATGTGAAATTCAACAATCCACTCTTATTCCAATTTCCAGGGACTATTCCAAAATCCTTGGNNACTCTTATTCCAATTTCCAGGGACTATTCCAAAATCCTTGGGGGATTTCTTAGAACAAAACACAATGAGGTCAGGAGAAATCTGTTGAAGACCCTCTGGCATAGGTCCCTGCCTTGAAGCACGATGGAAAAATGTTCTTGTTTCAACTTCCCAGGGTCTATTCCAAAATCTTTGGGGGATTTCTTAGAACAAAACACAATGAGGTCAGGAGAAATCTGTTGAAGACCCTGTGGGATAGGTCCCTGCCTTGAAGCACGATGAAAAAAAGTTCTTGTTTCAACTTCCCAGGATCTATTCCAAAATCTTTGGGGGGTTTCTTAGAACAAAACACAATGAGGTCAGGAGAAATCTGTTGAAGACCCTCTGGGATAGGTCCCTGCCTTGAAGCACGATGAAAAAATGTTNACACAATGAGGTCAGGAGAAATCTGTTGAAGACCCTCTGGGATAGGTCCCTGCCTTGAAGCACGATGAAAAAATGTTCTTGTTTCAACTTCCCAGGGTCCATTCCACAATCCTTGGGGAGTTTCTTAGAACAAAACACAATGAGGTCCCTGCCTTGAAGCACGATGAAAAAATGTTCTTGTTTCAACTTCCCAGGGTCCATTCCAAAATCTTTGGGGGTTTCTTAGAACAAAACACAATGAGGTCAGGAGAAAACTGTTGAAGACCCTCTGGGATAGGTCCCTGCCTTGAAGCACGATGAAAAAATGTTCTTGTTTCAACTTCCCAGGGTCTATTCCAAAATCTTTGGGGGGTTTCTTAGAACAAAACACAATGAGGTCAGGAGAAATCTGTTGAAGACCCTGTGGCATAGGTCCCTGCCTTGAAGCACGATGAAAACATGTTCTTGTTTCAACTTCCCAGGGTCTATTCCAAAATCTTTGGGGGGTTTCTTAGAACAAAACGAAATGAGGTCAGGAGAAATCTGTTGAAGACCCTCTGGGATAGGTCCCTGCCTTGAAGCACGATGAAAAAAAGTTCTTGTTTCAACTTCCCAGGGTCTATTCCAAAATCTTTGGGGGTTTCTTAGAACAAAACACAATGAGGTCAGGAGAAATCTGTTGAAGACCCTCTGGGATAGGTCCCTGCCTTGAAGCACGATGAAAAAATGTTCTTNATCTGTTGAAGACCCTCTGGGATAGGTCCCTGCCTTGAAGCACGATGAAAAAATGTTCTTGTTTCAACTTCCCAGGGTCTATTCCAAAATCTTTGGGGGTTTCTTAGAACTAAACACAATGAGGTCAGGAGAAATCTGTTGAAGACCCTGCTGCATTGAAAGGTCCTGTTCAAAACAAAAAATCTTAAACCCTAAAAGACCCTGCTTCACATTGAACGAGTTTTCACTTTGAATTNTTGAAGACCCTGCTGCATTGAAAGGTCCTGTTCAAAACAAAAAATCTTAAACCCTAAAAGACCCTGCTTCACATTGAACGAGTTTTCACTTTGAATTTATGACCCCCAAAAAAATCTCCTACCAAAACATTGTGTGATCGAAACAATTATATTTTGTATCTTGATCACAAAAAAATGCTGAACATAGAGAAATATTGGTTCAAAAAATTTGGCTTCCAACCGCCCGCGCGCATGAACGACAATCAAAACTTGCAACCTTTACAAGCTCATGAATATCACTGATATCAGAAACATAGAAAACTGGTATTGAAATCAGGGACCGTTTCCAAAAAGATCCAGGTATTATGTGAAATTCAGCAATCCAATCCTGTGCGGTTTGGATGTTTAGGTGTGTGACCATTNGTGTGACCATTCCTCAAGTCTAAGGAATTTATTTTTGTGTTTTTTTTGGAGCACATGTTGTGAGCCTACGTTAGGCTTAGAGGTTTTCATCTTGCCTTTCAAGATGAAATTCCGGGGTCTGAGGTTTGTATTTTGGGGCGGTGGTTCAAGGGTTTGGGACGAATTCTGACATTGAAAGGTTGATGCAAGGAGAAGATACNTGAAATTCCGGGGTCTGAGGTTTGTATTTTGGGGCGGTGGTTCAAGGGTTTGGGACGAATTCTGACATTGAAAGGTTGATGCAAGGAGAAGATACAGGTGCACATAAGCAAATAATGCAACAGAAACCTAGAAAACCGGTATTGAAATCAGGGACCGTTTCAACAAATCCAGGTCAGGTATTATGTGAAATTGAGCAATCCAATCCTGTGCGGTTTGGATGTTTAGATGTGTGACAATTCCTCAAGTCTCAGGAATTCATTTTTGTGTTTTTTNCAGGTATTATGTGAAATTGAGCAATCCAATCCTGTGCGGTTTGGATGTTTAGATGTGTGACAATTCCTCAAGTCTCAGGAATTCATTTTTGTGTTTTTTGGAGCACATGTTGTGAGCCTATGTTAGGCTTAAAGGTTTTCATCCTGCTTGCATGCTTTTGTAGGATCCAACATGATTCAACATGATCCAACACGATCCAACACGTATCAACTTTCGTATCACTGGAAAATTGCTAAAGACCCTTGGTCTCTCGTAACCCCAGAAGGTCTTTAGAGAAAAAGTAAATTTACATAAACCGTCGAGGGAATTGGCCTTAAGACCCTGTTTTAGGGTCTAGACCAGACTATACTAGGGTACCCCCCTAGTAGTTGAGAGTATCATTATACATATATATATATACATGCATAATATATCATGATATGATATGATGTGCGAATTTAACTACATGTCTAAATGTGAAGACATGTGCGTGTGTGTGTGTGTCCTGGTTTTGCATGGACAATGCTGATGACCATTGCAACCGACACCTCTTCAACTGTGGAGTCATTCAGAAGTGTGTTTGACATGGCCCACGATCCTGTTTCTGACCACCTTTGAAGTCAGGGTTGTGTGTTGACCTTGTTGCATACATATGACTGGAATTTTGGCCATCATTTTCGGTCTCCAGATTCATTTTCAATGATTGTGTGACCTTTTTATAGCCAAGGGAATCATGAGGGGAAACATGGAATGCATGAATATAACCAGGGGCCACTACCCGGTTTGCGAGAAAATCTTCCCAATGGCCCTCGTATGATTCAATATTACTGTAATTCTTCAACATGCCACGTATGACATAAAAACTATGTTTGATCCATCTCCACATGTGTGAGAGTGTTTCATCGTCTTTTCTCCACGTTTGGGGCAGCCTTTCATATCGCTCACGATGTCCAACGGCCGACCGGTGGGCCTGGGTTCGTTGCCCAATGGCATCACGGCCATTGTCCTGGAGTTTGCGGCAACGGAAGCCCTGATGTTTCTTCGAGAAGTCAATGAACCCTTGAAAAGACTTGCAGACACTTGGTCATCGTTTTTTTCGGGGCTTGGTTTGCAGATTATTGTCATGTATCCGGATTCTTTGTCCTTTTCCCGTGGTTGATTAATAGAGGGTCATCTCTATTCAACAACCAACCGTGTAGATGATGATTGTTGGTTTTTCGTATTTTTTTGAAAAGCTAAGATCAGCTTGTGATCGGTGCAGCAAAGTTAGCAGAAGAACGTGTAATAATGCTGAGGAAAATGGATGAGAATGCCCACTTGTGATCGTAAGATCAAAGACAAATGATTGCGTTTGTCGGGTAGGGTCGGATCGGATGATTGAATCAGCAAAAAATCAGCATGTTTGGTGCAGCAGTTCAGTATTTGGTAGCATGTAAAAGCTACTTGTGGATCGGCAGCTGGCCCTCAGCTTGGGAACTGCTGTGATTTTCCCTATGTATTACAGAGACACGATTCGTAATTCCCCACATGGGTTTGCGCAGATATTCATCCCAAACCGGAGTTCAATGATAGAATCCCAGCTGGCAAAGATATGCAAGAAAACACATGTCAACATCAAACGTAACCTGTGTATTGATGGCTTTGTTGATGTGTTTTTTTCCGGTGTGGTTCCTGGTCCCTTCCAAAAAGTCTGCCACAGCCGCTTAAGTTAGGAGAGCTGCTGCTCAAGTAGTCGCTTGGAGGATCTTTTTCGCCGGGTCCGCCATCTCGTGGAGGTGACCCCATCAGTTCCAGGCCTGGAATGTGACACCCAGAAACCACGGCTTTGACCATGTTGAAGAAGCGATTTTCAGAGATATTTGAGACCAAGGGGATATCTAATATTGGGATATATTGGGGGAATACCCCAACACTTGATGATTAATGGCCACTCATCATCATTGTCCATATTCATCCATATTAAATGGCCCAGATAGGGTGATAGGGTATTCAGACAGGCCCATCTTTTGCCACATTCCCAGTTCCCACCCAGGCATAGCTGTTAAGTTTGTCCCACGGCTCCCAAGATTTGATCTGCAGTTCCACGCAACTTGCAGCATTTTGGAGCCACAACTTCCCAACCAGACCCTAGCTCCCAATACTCTGCACCAATCTGCCTCTATACTATCTCACAGACTGCTGCTCTTCCACGACGTGCTACCCATATGAAACTGATATACCTACATACATACTACCTATATAGATTCTGCCTACAACCTGAAACCTACAACTGTCTCCATATTATTCTAAAACTACCTTTCTCGCTTGCGTAGCCCCTAAGCTCCTGCCACCTCTATCTCGAACTAAACCACTCAAATACGCGTCAGTGCCGCACCGTGGTGGGCCAGATATGGATCTGAGCGATGCCGCTGGAACAGCATAGATTTCAGGAAACAACATGTCAAGAAGCCATGTGCATCGTGTAGAAATGTGTAGAATGTTTCCATTAGTCAAAAAGTCGCGAAAAGGGAAATTTGATCAGATGACCTCAATGAAAACGGGAAGCCGGTCCCAAAAGAAACCGCAGAGTGATGCAAGACCGCCGCTGGCGACATGTGAAGCGCGAAGCCCCAGATGCCACCGGCTACCCATTGGACCTCCAGGACTTCCAGGACTTCCAGGACTTCCAGGTGGATAGGCCTCCACCGCCTCCCTGGAACTGCATTGGGGCCGTTTCTGAACACCAAAAGTTTGACAACATGCCATGTACATCCATGTGCTAATTGGTCGTTTTTGTTTGATTCTGCTTCATCATGATTGACTCACTATTCACTTGATATTTGCTTGGTATCACTTGACTGTTTTCTTTTAATCTGATTTACTGGTTTTGGTCTCAACGTATCATCAAACTAGAAAAGGTTGACATAGACATTTCGGCGGATTCCGTTACCCCTTGGAAGTGAGGAACTGAGCGCAATCCTGGGGTAGTCTCAGTGAGGGCATATTGATACATTGTGGTCCCCCAAGTGGAAACCTCCCCATGATCTCAGAGGAATGGACATTCCTTTTCAATTTCCAAGGGCTTCCAAGGGCTGTATAAATCTAGGTGTCACCCATAGCAGCAGATGTGCCGCTAGTAATGCGGCGATGTTTTTCTCAAGCATGTTGAAGTCCACAAGTACCTCTATCTACATGAATACCTGCCTACCGACCTCCCTACCCTACCCTACTTACCTACTTACCTACTTACCTACTTACCTACCTACCTCTGTGCGAGCGAGCGTGCGTGCGTGCGTACCTGCATAGCTGCATACCCCCATACCTGCATCCATCCATCCAGAATCATCCAGACATACCTGCCTCAGGTGTGGGCGATGACGCGGCGCTTTGGTCGCACTTCGCACTGGACGCCCACGGGGTTCGATGTTTGGCCTACAGCCGGAAGAGCGCCACGCTGATGGAAGCCTTGGCTCGGCTGCGAGCCGTGGATTCGCTGATGAAAGTCCGACCCAAGTGGAAATGCATTGACTCAGTGGAGAAGGCGCAACGGAAGAATCTGAGGCCATATTACTTTCATGGTAAATGGTTTGGGGGTGATATGTGCACTATAATTGGGGATGGTTTAGGGTTTACGGTTTGCCACGGGCCCTTCCATGCAATGAATTTGTTCGGCGATTTTGGTGAACAAAGGAATTGAAGTTGAAATCTTAAAACACTATGTACCTGGGGCTCAGTCCACTTCCATTTGCTTGTTTCAAGGTTGGGGCTGGGCCAGTGACTATCATTGTTGGATACCCTCTACTGTAGATATTTCACAATCTGCATGCAAGTTTCAAGCCATGGCCCATGTAAGTTCGATAATTCACCTCTGAAAAATGATGATCTTCCATAGCTGTTGAACTACCAGATGGTATTCTTGGGGCTGGCTGAACCAGGTGGACCAATATCTCAATGAACGTTTCTGTGGTACACCTGGCTTTTGGAGCAAGGGCCCTGGACGAGGTGTGTATACAGATGCCTGGCTGTTGGTGTTTCTCCTTGTTTTCTGAGGCGAAAACGTGACCAGTCCATTAGGAAACCATCCCAACAACCAACTAGTTGGGAAATGTAACTTTACATCATCCCAAGATCAACCCCAACTGGGGATGAGTTGTTTTTTGGCTTAGTTGGTGACCATGCTTATGACAAAAAGGGGATCAACATGGACAAACTTTTCCGGCGGCTCAGCAGCGCTCCTGGGAACTGGGATGGTCGCCCAAGTATCTAAGGAAACGTGTATTTATAGATAGATAGATAGATGGATGGATAGATAGATAGATAGAGAGATAGATTTATAATGATTTATAGATTTATAGATTTATAGACATAGATATATGTAGATTTATACATGTATACATATATCTTTATATTGTATATCATATATACATATACATATACTACATTACATGTACATGCAGGTTTGTCAAGAGCAAATCTTGTGAACGATTTCCGTGGTTTGGAACTCTTCAAGGCCCCCTCCGCTGGACCTTCTGTGGAAGGTGAATGGTAGGATCATCTGATTCTATGTGGGATCTTTTTCTTACGCCACCAATGTGGGAGATGGTTCCTACAAAAATCCACTTATTCCATGTGATTCTATATCATTCCGCTAAGAATTTGGTTTGTCCTAAGTTGCACTGAGGAAATGGAACAAGTAGCTTTGCCTGCTTTGTTCTCAGCCTGTCGGTGGATGCTTCGTGGCATGGTCGTGGCACCGGCACCAAGAGCCATTTGCTTCTACCACGCCCCTTGGACTCCTAGGGTCAGCCGATACTTTCTCGATTCTTGAAAGAATATGGGCACTGAAGATGAGCATGTATGCCATGAATAGATTAGCAACAAGTTGCGGATTCAACGATATTCACAGCCTGCAGGGACGGGAGATTGTGCAAAATGAGCTGGACCACCTGAGGTTTAGGTGTAGGATGGAAAGGGTGAAAACTACAGACCTCAAAAAGCTCAGTTTGACTGACTGGTCATGATTTGTGTTCATAAACCGATCATTTGAAGGGTGCAAAATCATGAGACTCCTACCCAAATCTGTCAGAACATTTCGGCACTGACAAAGTTCTGTCCACCGATATGAGCAGATGGCAATGGGAAATGAATGTCAAAGATTCTCCATGGCCCATTCTTTGCCAAGTCATATTGCCAGTTCTTAAAGAGTCGGACATTTGATAACATTTGCTGGTTCAATGGTTCATGTCACCCATGGTAGGAGGACCCAGGTGGACCCAACAATGAACGTCCAGTTTCGGGACTGTTTCCGATAAAATCTGAGTATGTTTTTTTTCATTCGGTTGTGGGATTCACCCAATTGCATGAACCATCCCCAAATGATAGGTTTGTAATTAGCCTTCCCCCATTACCACATGGCATTGGTCGCGTCTGCGCAACTGAGTGGCCGCTGTTTTTTTTTTTGCGATGCCAAGGTCCAAAAATGTCAACCATAGGGTACTTTTGCAATAGGGGGAAGGGCAAGCCCAAACGAGGACCCTTAAAGGATTGACCACCAAATAATGAAATGTTCGAACTCACCTCCTGTATATGTTCCCAGCCAGTTTGACTGAGGCGTTTGTGGAGACCATGGGAGCTGATGGCATGGGAGTGGATGGCCAACCCATACAGATCCCTCTCTTGTGCTGGGAACCAGCGAATTGAATTGCTTCACATTGCCAGCAGTACAGTTCCATGAGAAGATGGTGAAAGCTCAAGAAAAGTGCCAAATAGATCCAAATTTCATGGAGAGGTCTGAAAAGTGCGAAATAAGACATAGATCATTTGACTGTACGTTTGAGGAAACCATGAGTTGTTCAAATGGCAGCCTAGTTCTACCAACGGATTTATGATCGTATCCTTTCTGCCAAGACTCCATCAGCTTTCCGGTTTGAAAATGGTCAACACTTGTGGCCCCCCAGGCCCAAGGAAAAGATGAGTCCCTGCTGGAATGACCATATGGTTCCCTTGGCCTTGCCCAATGACTCTCCAGTCATACTGGCTGCTTGTGGAGCAAGTGCATGTGCAGCTTGAAAGGCGAGCAACTTGCCATCCACAACCACGGCAGGATACGGTTTCAATCCTTTTTCAGCAACGTTATGTGCCAATTGGATCCAATTGGTCCAAAACATGTGGCAATTTGCTCGCAAATTGACAAACAGCTTAAATGGAGCTCTTTGAATTGACATGTTGTGAGCCCGGATCGCATCCTTTTCTTAAATGGCATGGTTCCAGGCGAATAGATCTTGGAATGGCCGCGGTGTCGATCAAAAGGGCGACACAGCTTCCCTCAGTGGAGTGACAAACAAGGGCACTGGGCATCTGTCTGGAGTGCACGTCACGCAGCCTCCTCTGGTACTATCAGATCATGGTATGTTTTCCTTCACTTGCATTTTTTATGGAGCCTGTCGCCCACAAGGAACGTGGGGATATGGTGACATGGGTGACGTGTTCTTTGCTGATTACGAAAGTGGCCGAATGACCCAACCACGGCCCATGAAAATCGGGGGGATCAGCCACAAAATTGAAATCCAACTGAAGATGCAGCGTGAAGCGATGCTTCCAGCATTGCCAGGGCGTTGAGACGTCCAAGAGGCCTTGCCAGCCTTGCCTCTTGGCGAGGTAGCTGTCAGCTGTCAGATTTCTTGGGTTTGGTACTTGAAAATTGAACAGAAACCCATGAAAAAAAAAATCATTCTCCCACCAGCAATGTTGCATTTGTTTCAGACAAACCCAGATTCGTCAGGGTGTTTCAAACCTTGTTTTTCTTCACCCGGGGCCTGCAACAAGCAGCGCCGACACAAAGAAAAACGCCGAGAGAGAACGGGACGCTTTGCCGTGCCGGCTGCGAATAAAAGATTGGGACTTGCGCTGGCAGCGGCCAGGGGCATTTAGCAAGCAGCATTTCGTATGCACTGCGTTTTTGTTGCGCCTGGATGATGATGTTGATGTTGATGTTCATGTTCATGTTCATGTTCATGTTCATGTTGATGATGATGTTGATGTTGTTGATGATGATGATGATGATGATGGTGGTGCTGGTTCTGGTGCTGGTGCTGGTGGTGGTGGTCCTAAAAGTTGCACATGGATGTGAATGATCAGTATCAAATATGTATCTATGCAATGATCAGTATCATATATGTATCATATATGTATATATGCATATAGTTATATAATTGTCCATGCTCATCCATAGCATCTTCCGTGATCATCCATCATCAGCTTTTGGGATGTGCTTTTTGGCTCAAGCCACTGAAACAAAGGCGCGAAAACGGCCATGAAGGCTGCGCATGCTGCGCGAAAGGTGCAGAGCTGCCTTGAGAATTTGGAGCAAAGGAAGTTGGACCAGGCTGGACACAACCTAAGATTGGTGGGGGTCAAGCCGGGGGCTAAAGTTTGGCATTTGTTGACATCTGATTTGGGTGTCATTTGTTTATATGAGTGTTCTTGAATTTGAATGGCATGTTATTTATTAATGACTAGTATATGAACGCATCTATACTTGAAGCACTGTTTTCTACAAAGAAAATCATGGTTCCCCTCGGCCTGTTGGATTCTAAAGGTTGAGAAAGATGCGTGATTTGGTTGGCGAAGGACACCAAAAAAAAGCAATTAGCCAGTTTGATTAAACTCCCTCGCCCGCAACTTGCAACAACATGCAACACCAATCATGGCCAGAGAGCCAACCGAAAAAGAGCACAGAAGCATCTAGTGCTATCATTGGTCAAAAAGTATCAAAAAGTTAGGTTGTTGTAAAGCGAAATGTCAAAAACATTCACAAAGGGCAATGGCATTCAACAATCGGCGAGATAGCAGCCTTTCAAAAAAATGGTGGTGATGCCATAAACACAATGCGAATAGACATAGCAGGCCCTTTATTGTTCAATGCTTTGAAGTTTCATGGGTCGTATGTTCACTTGGCTTCCCATCTTCACCCAGAGAGGTGAGCTGCACAGCGGCCTTATCAGAATGCCGCAAAGTCACAGCGTGGCAACTCGCTGCTCAACTCCTTTGTCAGATCGATCTGTTGGGACTTGAACTGGATATGGTGACTTATGGGGCTGGGGTCAGTTGCTATGGTCGCGCAGCGCAATGGGAAAGATCTTTGGCTTTGTTCAATCGAGCTCAGCAACAACAAATCCAGAGCCTTAGCGGGCGTTGGAAGTGGTTCTGCCTCGGGCTCAAATGATGGGATTTCTATGGATTTTCGGCTGGCATCCCCAAGCACTAAAATGATGAAAAGGGATTACATGGCAATGGAAGCCTCTGACTGACCCTCTTCCTGCAATGAGGAAAATGATTTGGTAATGTGTCAGTCAAAATGTTATATGAATTTCTCTGTTATCATTTCTGCTTGAATTTCACAAACTGCCGGTTCCCTTTCAGCATCCCTGCATCTCAGCACCCGTCCCATTTATTTCCCCTTCACACCGCGCAAAGTTTTGCCCTATGTCCCAGTCAGCGTCCATGCATATGCAAGGCCCAATCGCATCATTTGCAATGCCGCCATCAGTGCTTGTGAGAAGGGGAGCCAGTGGGAAATAGCCTCATTTCTCTTGCAGGGAATGACCGAACAGCAGCTTTTGCCAGATTGTATTTCATACACTGCAGCCATCAGTTGCTGCCACAAGAACAGCCTGTGGATCACAGCCTTCTGTCTTCTTTCAGAGATGCAACAGGTCAGAATTTCAGCAGATACCATTGCATACAATGCAGCCATCAGCGCCACCGCAAGGGCTGGAGTTTGGGATGCAGTTTCTCTGATTTGCTGTGTCGATATGTGTCCATGATTTTTCTGGGGTTTCCCATTGCTTAATCCAACAGAAATGGGGAGTCTCTTGAGAATATATTTGAAGGCCCTCTTTGGCACAAATCCAAGGCTTTTGGTTTGTTTGATGAGATGACATCTATGCGCTCCAAGTTGCTGCCAGACTTGGTGACCTTCAGTGCTTTGACCAGTGCCTGTGAGAAGGGTCAGCAATGGGAGAAGGCCCTGGCGCTGGTTCAGGAAATGCCTAGTTTCAATGTGCTCCCTTCCATTGTCACCTATAGTGCCCTCGCTTCGGCCCTTGGCCGTGGTGGTCAATGGACCCGAGCACTGGTGTTATATGATAACATCATGCGCTTGCAAGTGACTTTGAATGAAGTGTTCTGTGGGGCCATGATCAGCGCTTGTGGCCTCACCAATGCTTGGGAAGCTGCTCTGCATTTCCTCTTTGCAATGCCAGATTTGGGGCTTCAACGAAATGAGGTCACTTACAATGCTGCCATCGGTGCGTTGGAAGGGACGCCACATTGGCAGCTGGCAACGCTGCTTCTTGAAGAGATGGCCATGGAAATGGTCCCAAGCACGATCAGCTACCAAGCACTGATGAGTGGCTGCAGCAAAGCACGAGCATGGCAAGTTGCGGTTCATGTGTTCTCCAGGTTGGATTCAGTCCATTTGGGGGACGGCTGCTGGGCTGCTGCAATTGCAGCTTACCACCAAGGCTCACAATGGAGAAGCGCGCTACAGATGGCAAGTCAAGTCCCAGGTCCCAAATCCTGTGGTGCAGTTATGGCTGGTTGTGGGCAGCAAGGTCGGTGGCATCTTGTGGTCGCTTTGCTTGAGAAGATGCTCTGGGAGCAGATATCTGTCGACAACTCTCATTTCCAGGTAGCCATCAGCGCATGCAGGAGTTGGCAGTGGGCACTTTGGTTATTCCAGAAATCTCAGGAATGCCAAATAAACTTGGGAGCTGCCACCTTGAACCTCGCACTCAACACATTTCGGAGCAGTTCCCAATGGGAGATGTCCTTGATGTGCTTGGCCGAATGTGGCGCTTCCGATGGCACCGTTGACTGCGGCAACGTGGCCACCATTGTCCTGACTCTGGGGGATGCATCCCAGTGGCAGCATGCTCTGGAGATGCTGCAGGTCGCCCGGCACCTGGTGTTGTGTTGCGGTTGATGAATTCGTCCCATGACATGGGGAACTTCTTGAGAAGATGTTGTAAAATTGAACGAAAATTGATTTCAAAGCCCCCACCAAAAAAAGGTTGCAGAGAGAATGAGCCATCTTTTTTGGTTATCCACGTCCGATTTTGAAATCTGTTGACTTTGCGGCCAGGTAGATGTGAGGGTGGCCAATGCAGCCATTACTGCTTGCGAACGGGGTGGTCAATGGCAGCATGCCTTGGCAATCTTCCAACAACTCCAGGACCTAGGTACAGCAGACGTGCCCTGGAATTCCTATATTGGTGGAAGTTCTGTGACACAAATGGGGTCTCAAAGTTAAACGATTTTGAAATAGCTTCTGTTCTTAGTCGAACCCAAGTATCCGTAACATGCTTCAGCTTCCATTCTCATCCATTGAAAGCATCCAAATTCATGCATCAAAATGCCATTGGGAAGTCCTCAACTTTTGAACGCAGTCACAGTAGCTTTCGAGTGCTTCAAGGCCACGAGTCTGAGCGCAGCAATCAAAGCATGTGACACTTGGCAGTTTGCAGTTGGCCTTTTGGAGACTTCACGCGAAACCAAACTTCAACCCAGCATTGCAACTCAGCTGCGGATGGTGCGGCACTGGGCCCAAAATAGGGATGAAAATTTGATGAAAAGGAAGAATTTGGATGAATTTGGAGCATCATGGAGCATCTACGATTCAGTGATTTCCAGCGCTTTTCATCCAAGATTGCAAGATGATGCAATTGAATCCAATTGACTCATGTCTTTGGAAGACTGGCGAAGCACTAGCAGATGGGCGGATAGTCAGCAAACGATTGCATGATGGACCACAAATTGCCAGGAAAAGCTCTTTTGCCTGTTCGAAACAGGAGAACTACCAACCAACACTTTGCAAAGAGTTTCCAGACAACCCAACACTATCGAGCACTCATTGTTTTGTTGCATTCCTCGCTGGCTTCAGTTTGATTTTGACCTTATTTGCATCAAAGGAAAGCTTCAATGCAGCGATTACCGCCTGCAAAGACGACTGGTCACTTGGCATCGGAAGCTCGTTGGTTTGCTGCGGCTTATGACATCTCAGAGCTTGTCAGGGTTTGAATAAAGATACGCATAGTGTAATATGGACTGCATGTATAAAGGCAATATACATAGAAGTGAACTATTTGTATATATGTGCATGCATGCATGCATGCATGCATGCGCATACATACATTCATACATTCATACATTCATACATACATACATACATACCTATGTAATCCTATGTACATGCGCGCATGCATACATACATCCATACATCCATATGTACATCCATAAATCCATCCATGCATGCATGCATGCATGCACGCATGTATACATATATATATATATATGATTATATACATACACACATCACTCGCACATACATACGTACCTATATACCTACATTCATACCTACATACATGCATACATATATGCACACATACATGCGTAGCTGCATAGCGGCATAGCTGCATAGCTGCATAGCTGGATACCGTACCGTACCATGCCATACCATACCATACCAAACCACATGTACCTACATACCTACCTAGCTGCCTACACACCTACATAAGTACGTACGTATCTACGTACGTCCGCCTTAAATGTGACATTTATCTGTATACTTGCATATATTTACAGTATGTGTTCCACCATTAAAGGTGTATGCACGCGTATCATGACGCGAACTACATGTCTTCATGAACTTTTTGGCCAACCAAGCCTTTTAATATTGTGTGTCCCGGGGGTGGTAGAGTCCTATGACCTGGTTTCGTGTTTTTTCATCCCCTTCGAGGACAAATTTCTTAAGGATTGGTGGTTCAACTACATTGCTACGTGAAAAGCATGAAACATCAGGAATCCACCAGAGGACCTATATTGGTATATACATATGTACAAATCATAATATATGAATAATATTGAATAATGTACATTGGCGGACGAGCAGTTCGAATATGAAAAAAACATTTGCTCTATAGCAATGTTAAGAGAAAAACAAGATAGATAGCTCCGAAAGGCAATTCAAACAATTCGGAGGGCACAGATATCAAAAATACAGAGAGAATTTAAGAAAAAACAACAAATACAACGTCCGGATAGATTGTACATCCATTTTCTTGTTTTGAAACATTGAGTTCACTCATGAACCTTCACCCTTTTCGCAAGGTAATGATGTTTTCCCAGGTGGGGGATCAAGTATTTGGAAAACATTGTTGCATCTTGTGGCTGAAAAAGCCACTTGCCGCGACGAAGTATTTGGGTTCCAACCGGTTTGCAGTTGTTGTGTTGTCTTTGTAAAAATGTGCATGTATGGGCAGTGAATGCACTTAGAATATTGTCACAGATAGAGGGTCCCTTAGTCTGTCAATACTTATATTTGTATTCTACATGTCTATAAATTTGGTAAATTTATTTAGTTTATATTCTATGTGTCTATTTTTCTGGGATATTCTGACTGCATTCTGGACTATTTGAATCTATCCGTTTTTCATATTCTAAGTAATTCAAACAATCTACATAATTTATTCTAACTGATTGTCCGACCAAGTATATACATATGTATATACATATGCATATATTTGTTTATTTCTGCAGTGAAGATATTGAAGCTCAGCCAAGGGAGCGAGCCTTGTCTTTCTTGCTTCGTCTGACATTGGCACAGCTTACTCCAGATGAAATCACCTGTGGCGCCCTCGTCACTTCATGCGATGCCTGGCAGGCGTTTATTGAGATCGGTGTCAAACATGGCCATGGGAAATCCCTGATAAATGGAGGTTTTAGTAGGAAAATCATCTCGAAATTTTGGGATTGTCCTTTCTTTTGGTGTTTCAGAATTTGCTGTTTTCATGTTTTGTTGACCCTTTGCGACGCCAAATGGTGGTTTTCATGCTTACTCTCCGCAAACATAGACCCTGCCAGATACTCGTATCTGTTGGGAGGTAGCTTTCCTCTAAGAATTGGCAATTCTTACGGTCTATGTCAGTTGAAAGGAGTTGAAAGGATGGTCCTTGAGAGATTATGTATCCTTTTCTGCTCCCCTGCTGACTCCAGGAAAATGCTGCAGCATGGCAGGTGGCACTCAATGTGTTTTGGGAAGTCCAGCCGGACATCTCTTCGACGCATTGCTTCGATAGTCTAAACCGTGTCCTGGTGAAGGCGGAGAAGTGGCAAGCCTCACTGCAAGCGACTGGTTGGTTGTTTCATTTGTTTTCCCCAGTCTCATCTCATTGAATCTATTCATCAGATTAGATGGGCACCAGATCAGCTGGGTTGTGGCACATGAGAAAAACATAGATGCAGATAGATCAAGGATGATCAAGGATACACATGAGAATCACTCTAACCAGCAGGAAAAAAACACATTGTACCATCGCAAGTGGCTTCTCATCGATCGTGGCGAAAAGATTGTTTTTTGAATGCCAACGAGGTAATACAAGCTATGCTGCAACAGAGGCTGATCCCCAACGGAATGCATGTGGCTTCAACCTCCAAAGCGATGCAAGGATTGCGTCCTGCAGCTGCTGCACGGCTGCTCCGCACAGCTCTCAGGTGGTGGAAGTTGGACGAAATGGGCGGGCGAAGTCTTCGAAGTTGCCATGTGCCCCAGATCTTGCAACAAGCAGCTTGTGATCTAAAAGTGCTGGCCTGGAGACCTGGAATCTTGGCTATTTTCAAGCCACCAGATCGCAGCAGCGAAACAATCCTCGAGCAGTTGAGGGATTGTGTCCACGTAGTAGATCCTGATTTGGCACATTTTACATCGGTCTCCAGGCTGGATTTCCCGACCTCAGGAATTTTGATCGTTGCGCATGGTGGGCCAAATTCTGTTGCAGCGAATTGGCTGCAGACACAGTTTGCAAGTCGACTGGTCAAGAAGCAATACCTTTGCTTGGTGCAAGGTGAGACGTTGGGTCCTGCGGGTTCTTGCGGTGAAATTTCTCAACCGCTTCTGATCACAACCGTCACATCTCGGAATAGACCTTCTGCAAGAGTTGAGCCAAACAACCTGGGACAAGATGCCCTGACAAGGTACGAAGTGCTGGAGCATTTTGCCAACGATCAACAGGACGTGATGTATATGCGTGTCATGCCAATCACTGGGCGCATGCATCAAATTCGCGCCCACTTTGCTTGTATTGGCCGGCCCCTTGTTCCCTGACTGCACGATTCCCGTCCCTGATGCCTAATTAGAGCATGTTCAAACTGGAATCCTAGGGGTGGACCATTAGATTTACAACTTGGAAATATGTTGGTAGTTAGAAAGTAATGCCAACCGAGGGTAGCGCCGTAGCACACGGAAAAAATATGAAAACATCGGAAGTGACAAGGGCTGGGGTAGAATTAGGCAGGTCAGGGGCTATGGCGGCTATGGGCAAAAATGAAAAAAATGATGACTCTGGAGGGGCGGTTGAGGCTGGGACGATGCTCGTGTGTGTGTGCATATCAGCCATGCAAAAGAGGGTGGGGGACAAGAATTGTCTTTTATTTGATTTTGTTTCCCACGTTTTCATTGAGGTTTTGGATTGCAGAATGCAGATACAAACATTGCAGATTTCCACCCCTTCATATACCGCGCCCCATTTCAGTCATTCCTTACCGGCAAGAATCCTTCGCCAGACATGCTGTCGCATCATGTGGCACCTCATGATCCCTTTCGAGGTTGTAATGTGGTACGCTCAAAAGCATAAACCTACTATTTAGGGGATCGTTTATAAGATCCATTGATGGTAAAATTGGGGAAGGTTCCGGCATTGGGTTCACGACATTGCTTTTGTTAGGTGTTGGAATTTGGACCAGGGCAAGGGTGAACGAAGCCTCCTTCAAAACAGTTGCCAAGTAAGTGTTGTTCACCCCATCTTTCGCGGTATATATATAATTATATATATATATGTATATATATATATATATATATTATTATTGTTATTATTATTATTATTGTTATTATTCTTATTATTATTATTATTACTATTATGATTATTACTATTAGTATTATTATTATTATTGTTATTGTTATTGTTATTGTTATTGTTATTGTTATTGTTATTGTTATTATTTTTATTTTTATTATTATTATTATTACTATTATTGTTATTATTATTGTTATTATTATTATTATTACTATTATTGTTGTTATTATTATTATTGTAGGTTATTATAGTATATTATGGTGGTTTTCACCCAAGAAAATGACCATGCGCTTTGTCCTGGCACTCAGTCGAAATTGCTTTTGGATAGTTTCGGCGTGCAGGGTTGAGGATGTTTCGTTGACACAATCCATAGCTTCTTTTTGTCTGCACAAAGTAAGAAATAAATCCCAGATCTTGGAACATTTGAAGCTGACCCTTTTGTTGTATATTTTTTGGATGTTTTACCTGCAAGCTCCAGGAATTCCGTTCCCTTAGCACGAGACTGCGGTCTTTGTTGAAGACGTTGAAGCACAAATCACAACATACACAGCCAACACAACCAGCAGAGCCCAACATTGTCTCAGCTCAACAGCACTCAAGCATTGCAGGTGATGAACAAAAGCGGCGAAGATTTTTGGAGCATGCAGTACAATCAACATAACCCGCACAAGTAATCTTTTGCCCCCAATAACACACGTCGCCTCATATGCATGATAACCGGTGTTTTGATTGTGGTGGATTTACCCGATTCATTTTGCCAGCAAGATCTGAATGTTTACGAGCAAGGTCAAGAGATAATATGACGGGACGTATTTGTAGCCCGCCGTCGCTTGAAGGGTTAGAGGAGGGAGCGCTTGGAGCTGTTTTTGCTGTTCCAAATGCCTTTGAAAGACATTTCAAACCTTTCCTGGGGCCCTTCTGAAGCATCGAAAGCATTGAAGGAAAGGGAAAAAAATGAAAACAAGAAATGGAAACCAGAGACGCGAAGGCCGGATATCAAAATGAAAGGCCGCAATGGACAGCCAATACTAGCAAAAAAATATCGGAAAAAAAGAACATTTGACATTGGGGGAATGTTGAATGCTAGGGGGAAGGGATTAGGAATCTGTGCGACTGGGTGCTCAAGCATGGAAAGTGGCAAGAATTCCTCACGATCTAGTGATCCCACTGGAAATATGTGTTTCATCATTGATCCCACTCGCACCTCTTAGGGCATTTTTGGGGGTGGGGCACGTGCAGTCCAGGATTTCCTTTCTGACACATTGAGCAACATGTTCCAGATGTTTCTGGACCCTGGAAGGGTGGGACGTTTGGAATTGGTTTGAATCTCTTCAATTTTGCCCCAAATCCATTTTTGCCGAAAGCCTTCGCACAAAGTGCGCGGGCCCCTGCGGCCAGCACAAATGCGTTCGCATTAGAGTTGATATGAGTTGATCTAAAATCATCTAAAGATATTGATTTAGAGGCAGTTGTGATCGGTTTTGTGAGTGACCTTACAGTTTTGCAGTTGCCATTGTCCCAAGGTGGGTGACCTTACATACAATGAGTTTCCGCAGAATCTGAAGACGCGGCTTTTCTTGCATTGTCACAGGATGGAATTACATGATCTTGACTTGCAAGGTCTTGTTGTGGAAGAACCCTTGCCTCAAGATCTGCAAGACATCCTTGAGCAGATGCGCGAGAAAAGACCTTGATTACTTCCTAGACAGCTTTTGGGCATTGGCTAGCATGGCTAGCGACCGCATGAGCTGATTTCATATCTATAATATATGTTCACCCTTTGAATGGAAGCACATTAATTTGTAGGCTTTCCTGGCCCGAATTCTAATATTCAAGTGGTGGGAAGAATGGCAAATAGCCGAAAATTTGATCCAAGATGCCGATATGTTGCTCATATGTTGTGTCGTAAAAATCGTAAATTGATAATTTAATATTGAATTTATATATTCAATAACATGGAATTTGAATATCTTAACTAATTTTTTATATTATATATATATATATATTGATATATTTGATTTTAAGAAAAAAAAATATATACATCTATTATCTATATATATATTGCGAATATTGAATGTTTTTTATTGGGATAATTATGGATATAATAATCATTTAATTACTATTATTATTATTATTATTGTTATTATTATTATGATTATTATTACTATTATTATTGTTATATGTTGTTTTTTATTTGTTAAATAATTTTATATTTATAGAAATTTGGAATTTAATATTTGTATTTAAGTGGGAACCGTGGCTCTGGCGGCTTAACTAGCTGGAGTAGCTGCTGCTACTGCTTACGCAGCCCACAAAGACCAACATCTCGATATTGATACTGAATGCTGCCGTCAAGGGATTACCTTCGGGCCTATGGTTGTTGAGATTACGGGCATTTGGGATCTTGAAGCACATGGCTTACGCGGTAGTTGCACGCTCCGGTGGCATGCTGATAGAGTTCCACAGCCTCTTGCTGCAAGAGCTTGTATTGCGGTTCGTTCTTGGCGCGCTAAGGCGGTCTTGCGTCGCCGCTTCGAGGCTGCCGCGTGAGCGCGTTGACTTGGTCGATCTTCGTGATCCCCTTCTGAGAGCTAGGCCCCCTTTTCTTGCTCTTTATTATGTAAAAATTGGTAAGATGTATTTACCCACTGATTCGGCGCTTTTTTATCTCGGCTTCCTACTTTAAGCTGATTTGCGGTTGTTCCCTTATCCATAGGGCCGGTGGAGGGTGCGGATTGATTCGCACAATCTTTTCTTTGGCTGCTCCGGCCTTTCTTACCCTTTCAGGGACGAGCTATGGCCTGGTAGCCTTTTTGTTTTTTGATATATTAGGACGAAATCCGTGAGGTTGGTCGTAGATATATAGGTTCCTCTTGCTGTTTCTCAGATACGGTTGGATATTTTCTGGGTCTAGATGCATAATTTTCTGGCCCGTGCCGATTGACTCGCATATTCATCGATTTTGATTTTCAATGTGATAACTAAGTATATTATATTATATTATTACGCGACCCGGTGTCTAACCTTACATGGACACCGCGAGCGCACGCACGAATTCTAATTGATAATAAAAAATCTACATATCTTTTTTTGATATGTTTCGATTCTTTTTTAATAAAATTGAAATAATGAATATTAAAAAATATAGAAATATATTTATTGAAAAATACCTTCTTAATGATAAAATTATGTTAAAAATACGGCTATAATTCTTATTTAATAAGGAATAATTGCTAATTTTATTTGATTTGTAAAATTCGATGGTGGCGCGGAAACGGAGAAATATTTCTTATTTTTTATTTCTTGCATTTGAAAAGAAAATATAGTAATAAATCTAATAAAATAGAAATATATATAATATTTTTTTGAAATAGATTTTAAATATGTATGTTTTTCTAATAATATATATAATTATTATATTTATTTATTTTTATTATTGTATTGGAAAATAATATAGATATATAGATAGAAGTTGTAGTGTAGTGTAATGTAGTGTAGTGGTAGTTGTAATGGTTGTTGTGGTTGTTTGGATTATTGCGGTTGTTGTGGTTGTAGTTGCAGTTGTGGTTGTTGTATATAGTTGTAGTTGTTATGTAGTTGAAGTTGTAGTTGAAATTGTGGTTGTAGTTGTTGTAGTTATAATTGTTGTAATTGTAGTTATTGTAGTTGTTGTAATTGTGGTTGTTGTAATTGTGGTTATTGTAGTTGAAATTATTATATAATTGAAGTTGTAGTTGAAATTGTAGTTGAAATTAAGTGTAGTTGTTGTAGTTGTAGTTGTTGTAGTTGATGTAGTTGTAGTTGTTGTAGTTGTGGTTGTTGTAGTTGTAATTGTCTTGTAGTTGAAATTGTAGTTGTAATTATAGTTTTTTTAATTGTAGTGGTATTACATATATTATGTTTATTATGAAAAAAAATATTTTATGATATATTTTTTTTAAATTCCGTATTTTTTTTTTTTTTTTGAAAAGGTTATAGAACTAACATCTTTAATTTATTTTTATTAAAATATGAAATTTATTGGATTTGCTTACGAAATGGAATTAAATATTCCGAAAAAAAAATCTAGCATAGGAGGTAAATTTTATATAATATGATTTATTTAAAATTTTCATCGTTTTGATTGCGTAGGCTTAGAAAAAGTCGGGATCCCGGATTTGGATTGGATTTGGGCTGGATATTTTTCTTATAATTTTTTGGCTAAAAAAATTCGTATTCGAAATATTCCCGCGCGTTTCGATTGCGTAGGTTCGTGCGGATTAGCGGCGTAATGGAAATCCTATCGAAAAATATCATTGTACTAGTGTACCGTGCATGGTTTTGGAAATATATAGAAAAATGCCTTTTATTTTGGGCTATGCTTGCCAATAGTATAATAATTCGTAGAATGGCCTATGCCTCCTACGATAAAAAAGAGCTCGATGTCCTGTGCCTGCCTATGCAAGCCCGTGAAATCCTATGTAATTTTAGATAAGGGTTTTTTTCAACTAAATTGGTCAGAGGTCCCGGCGTGGAACCACGTAATTTTATTAAAAAAATCTAAGGTTATGAAGAGGGAAAAATAATCCAGATTTTAAAAAAATCGATTTATTATAAAGGAAACGGGCATTTGAAGCTGTTCGTTATTTAACCCGGCCTATGTACATGCAAAATTTGCACCTATGTAAATATATTCTTCCTTGTTTTGATCTTGTTATCTGATTTGTATTTTCCCGTGCGGCTGGCTCTGGTCTGGATCGATTTTAATCAAACCAGCCGCCAATTCCCCCAAATTCCCAGATTGTCCAACCTGATACGCATTTACTTTGTGATTTTCTCCTTGCAGAAACATTTATTATATATATTACATATCCATTTCGATGAATTTGCACAGCCTTCCCCAAATATAAGAAACACGCATACGCAAATGATATGAAATCAAACCGCATCCACAAGACCATTGAATCCACAACACCCCGCAACTGGGAACTAAAGCCTTTGACTTTTTATCCAAAATATTCCCCACCATTCTGTGGTAAACCTTGTGGTAAACCTTGTGGTAAACCTTGTGGTAAACCCTGTGGGAAAAGCTTGTCCGTGCTAAAGTAATTTTTTCCCATCCAAAAATGCGGCAAAGGTTGTGATAAACGTTGTGGTAAAGGTTGTGGTAAACCTTTTTCCGTGGGAAGACCGTGGTAAAGGTGTGGTAAAGCGTTCAAAATTGACTGTGGTAAACCTTTTCTGTGGCAAAAGTGTGGTAAAGATATGTAAAATTTTTCCCTGGGGGATATATAGTAGAAATAACAAAGGTTTATCACGATCAATTTTGAAAGCTTTATCAGATCTTTACCATAATTTTATCAGAAAAAGGTTTATTACAAAAGGTTTATGATAAAAAGATTTATCACAAAAAGCTTTACCAGAATGTTTGCCACGAAAAAAATTTCCGGAAAAAATTCATCGAAAACGTTGACCACAACGTTTACCACAACATTTACCACCTTGTTTTCTTGACACTTTTCCTGGGACAGGTCTACCACAAGGTTTACCATAGGGTTTGCCACAAGTTACGATTTGCCTTCACATGCCCAACAAGGCCCTTGGCAACATTTCCATGGTTTCTATTTTCGGTGGTGGCGGAAGGTATGTAATGAAGAGGTTTACCATAATGAGTTATGTGTGTTAATTCCGTTATCTTTGCAATGACTGGCTTACAGGGTGTTTACTCTTTAAATTAATACCAAAAAGAATTCCAGTACTAATACAAACTAAGTATTTCTTTATGCATGACTCAGTCCACACTAGAAGCAGTTTTAGAAAATATAACAATATATATAAATCGACCTCAATTTTCATTAAATTAACCTTTGAAATTTAAAAATAATAAGATTTAATCTCATAATTAAGAAAACTAGGAATTTTTAAGTTTCTTGCGGCTAACTACATCGCCTATGAAGTTCATTCGATCTAAATTGCGGTTTTCTAATAAAGAAATCTTAAGATTTCTCTCCGTCCTTCTCCCACCGTCGCTCCCCCCATCAAAATTAGCAGGAAAAAAATAAAACCTAGGCAAAATAATTCCAAAAATTATATAAATTTCCAAATTTTAAAAATATTTCACGGGCTTTTATATGCCTACCAAATAAAATAAAATTAAATTTTCAAATATTCCAAATCAATATTTTTTTAATATTATTTTTCCATAATAAATATAATACTTAATAAATATCAATATAATTTTTAATATTTTCATTTTATTTTCAATAAAATTAATATCAATTTCGATTATAAATATAATAATATATTTTCGTATAAAAATAAATAAAAAAAGAAAATTAAATCTCAATCAAAAAAATTAAAATTTAAATAAATTCTAATTTTTTATTTTTATTCATATAATATATAATATATTTAAAAAATCATTTCATAATTATATAATTAAATCGTAATTTTCTAAATATTAATTTATTCATATTATAAATTTTTATAAATTTCCCAATTTCAAATATAATTCCTAAATATAAAAAAAAATAAAATTAAAATTAAATATATAAACATATAAAATATAAATTCAATATTAATAAATTTAAATTTTAATTTTATATTTTCAAATATATTTATTTCATATAATATATAAATCAAATTAAAAAAATAAACCTAAAATCAAAATCAAAAAATACCTTTCTTCCTTTTTTTAATATTATATTTTAAATAAAATTCTTCTAAATAAAATTTTCAAATATCGCGGCATTTTTCCTCCAAATTCGCGCATAAGGCGGTTTTCCTGAGATGGCCACGCGCGTTCCGATTTCGTACAAAGCGCGGGTCTGTGTCTTAGGATCGATCCTCCTCCTCAACATCATTATCCTCCACATCATCATCTTCCGCCCCCTCCTCCTCATCGTCATTCATCATCTTCCTCCTCCTCCTCCTCATCATCATTCTCAACATCATCTTCCTCCCCCTTGACAACATCATCCTTAACATCATCATCCTCCACCTCATCTTTCGCAACATAATCCTCCTCCACCTCATCTTCCGCAACATTATCATCCTTTTCATCATCCTCCTCAACATTATCATCCTCAACATCATCATCGTCCACCTCATCATCCTTAATATCATCATCCTGCACCTCATCACCGTCAACATAATCATTCTCAACATCATCGTCCGCAACATCAACATCATCATCATCATCATCATCATCATCATCATCATCATCATCATCATCATCCTCAACATTATCATACATTCTCCTCACACCCCCACACTGTTTGGGGTCTCTTGCCGGGATAAGATATGTTTAAAAGGTTGTAATTACAATTATTGCGAAAGATAATATATAAGGAATTCTTTAGTAAATTAGTAATTTGTCTAGAAAAAATAGAATATTAATATATATATATATATATATAATATTTGGATATGATTTTCCGGCAAGTTGGGAATTAAAATATGATGTGTATAAATATATATATATATACGCTAGATGCATGGAAGTATGGATATAAGGACAATGAATGTATAGACGGATATATGGATCCATATAATAATCAATCTAATATAGTATAACGTAATGCAACCTAATGCAATGCAATACAATACTTATGTTGTTTTATGATATTTTATGGCTTGCTATGTTGTGGTATGTTAATTTATACTTGATGTTATGTTATGTTTTGGTATCATGGTATATTTTGTTATGTTATCTTAGGTTATGTTATGTATGTCTTTGCACGTATATGTATATGCACATGGGTTTGGATATGGATATGGATATGTATGTGTATTTGTATGTGTATCTGTATGTGTAGGTGTAGGTGTATCTATCATGTGTATATATATATATATATATATCTTTTGTTAATCAATCAAATCATTGAGGATGTTGTTCCGGCCTGAGAATTCTTGCAGGCAAAGTGTCGTTTGAGATTACCCTTTTGACTTGACCAAATCCATAAAGAAAATGACAGGATTTCCTCACCCTTTCACCTTGGTCCCCAGACCGCATGGGTTGCGCCGCTTGCTCCAAGGCTTTCCCCCCGGCAGCTTCTGTGACCATCGCATTGGATGGACAGCACGTCCACCAAGCTTCAGCCTGCGACGCAGCCTCAGCCGGGGGGGGGGGTACCTCCATGATTTTCTGGATTCTGGGATGGATCGAAAAAATGTGGGCGGTTGAAACTAAGGTCAAGTGGTCCAGAAAAAGTCTATGCTTGGACCGCTGGAAGAGGTCCTGTCCCATCAAAAGTAGTTTTTTGGGGGGCAGGACTACATGAGCTGCATCCTGTAGTTCACATGAAAATCTGGTTTCGTCCAAAAATCGAGCTCCCCACAAAATCCAATACTTTGGAAACTCGAGCTCTCCCAATGAAATTGGCATATATTGGGGGCTATACTGTATCATAGCATGGTATACCCCACTTCTTTATCAAGGCTCATGGAAAATCAAGGGTGGCTTCGGTGGCTTGTGTCTCATCCCCATGTGTGCCATGGTCAAAACATCACATGTAGTGGGCACGGGGGTCTATGGTCATCTCATCATTCTTAGGAAATCCTTTTGGAATACAAGCCAATAGGGGAAAAGAACGATGTTGATGACCATCTCCTACCATCATGACGATCATTAGGGATTCCTTTCTCACATATACACACATCTATATGTAGAAAAAAAAAAAACTATTTATAATACATATATATATATATACACATGTATATATATATATATTAACAATTCTTAAGATACTCACCCTTATCATCATGGGGAATGACTATCCCACACCATGGTAGCTCCGCAGCTCGCCTCGGCATCAGGCCCTTGAAGTCCGGTGGAGCCAGGGGGATCGACCACCTCATCCAAGATGTGAATCCTAGGTCGAAACCATGGTGGATGGGGATTCAATTCATGTTTGAGGGGCTAATATGAATGGGGGATGGGATCATCTATATATTTCTTGAATTTTATTGATATTCAGAATATCCTATATTTCTGTGAATTTCATGGTTTGCTTCTTTTGATAGACCTGATGGCACCTCTGGGGTCGGTCACGATCTGCGAAAGTTCACAGAGGCTGTATTATACAAATTCAAACTATTTATATCTATTCATACTGAACCTACTATAATATTATGATAATTGAATCCAAATTCAATATATCCAAACATCATGTGGGATAAAAACGCAAAAAGACTTTTGGAGGTCCCAACTCGGTCCGATTCAGACAGGAAAGCCACCTTTCTTTTTGGGCGTCAGGTCTCTAGTTGTGCACTTATGAAAAGTTGGGAGATCTCAGAGAGTCCTGAAAACCTGCGCAGGTTTTTCTTGCTGAGTGGCTGTCCCACGCGCACGGGCAAGAAAATATTTCCGCTGATCCGGAGCCACTCGCCGTTCGCCGAATCCGCTTCCAACTGCGGGCTGGCAGGCTCCGCAACAGGGTGGACAAGAGACTCTGTAACTTGGAAACAGGAAAAATACCAAAAACTCTACGGTAGTGTGTCTGGTACGTTTCGGGAAATTGTGGGAATGATGCATCTACTGTATGTTTGCATGGAAAGTGCCTGCCCAACTACGATGGCGCCATTTTCTGCAAATCGAGAATATCTCTCCTGGAGACAGCAAGGCAGGATCTTTTTACAAGGATATGATGTTAAATTTGGATGTCTCATTTTCACAGCGAGATGATAATTTTAAAAGAGATCTTGCAGCACATGTCAGGGGGTGTTCATACATTGAACTTCAAGAGCGTTTTGAACCATAATGATAAACGCTTTTGATATGCCACCACATCTATGAAAAAGAAACAGCAAAGCAACCAACAAACGACATACGTAACGAGCAAACATTTAAAAAAAAAAAAAACTATTACCTACATATTGCCCACCCGCCAGACTAACCCCGCGAAACGACAAACCAAGTACAGTTTCCAGTTGAATCAGCAAGTATGTCATGAGTTTCGCTGACTGGGTGGCTAAGTAGTTCATGTGCTAAACCCAATAATAAACCATCCCCAAATGCTCGATTTATTATTGGGTTTCCCACATTATCTCAAATTGACCAGCATTATTGGAGCACAACCCCAGGATTCAGAAAATCAACCACCAGGGATGGCAAGTGAAAAACAGCTTTCTCCGCGCGCCGACGTGCCGACATCGAGGGTGCGACATCGTTTGATTCTATTCGATTCTGTTAATCCAAAACTTGAAAAGTTGAATAATGTGGGTTAAAACAAAAATAAACCACCCATTTTGGAATGGTGTATACCACCTATTTATGGTGATTTGGGGGATGGTTTATTATTGTTTTACCCACATTATGTTGAATGGTTCGCGAAAAATGACCCAGCTGTGGAACCGGAGAACCTACCGTGATCCGGGCCCAAACCTGGGGCTCCCAAAACAGCTCCTCCAGGTGCTTCGAGCGCCTCGAAAAGCTGCCAAAGAACAATCACGATCTATGGATATCTATGGTATTCTGTTGCTTGCGGTGGCTTCAAAATATCCCGTAGTTGCTGTTTTCTATATCTAATGCTCTGATGATCTCCACTCTCGAAGCAGCGGCCTGTACTGCACGCCAGGATATGGCTTCGGCACAGTCACCTCCAGTGATCGCGCTGAAATCCAGGTGTTTCTGTGGTCGCAACCGGGGCCATCACATCATGTAGTCTCTCAAATGGTGAGTCCCAACCAAGATGGCTGGATGGCGGCCACCGAGTTCAGGTCGCTTGTCTGGAACATGGAAATTCATCGCATCCCTTTGACATCAGATAGAAGATATATACATAATTACATATATATGTACATATATATATATATAGGCCCCAAGAATGAAAGGAATCTTTATATATACACATATATGGGCATGGGTCAAAACCTATTATTATCCATTTTAATGGCATGAACATCCATTTACCAGCTATTTTGATGTTCACAAGGGACCAGGGTTTTGACTTATGGCCATATAAGCCTAGGGTCAAGATATTACTGGACGATCGCGGAGATTCGGATCACTTGTGCCTTGAACTTGGATGGCCTGGAGACCACCTCGGGTGTTGCCACGGTTTTTTTTCCGGAAAGTGGCCACAGATGAGGCTTTCCAGAAATGGGGATCCCCCAAAATGGTTGTTTGATAATGGGAAATCCCATTCAAATGGATGATTTAGGGGTACCCCCCATTTTAGGTAACCATATGAAGAAATGGATGCTTTGAGCTGCTACCTTTTTGAGGCTTCATTTGAGGTGCCCTTATCAGAACCAGCCGGAAAAACTCGAGCCCTTGGCCTGTGGTCAAAGCCATGTGAGGTTTGGATTTCGGTATACATAAAGATATATCACTGGCCTCACGCGCCCATGACCATGCGGATCAACGGAAATGCAATAATGATGTCGATATACAATATATAGTTATATATTATACAATATCTTATAAAAAAAAAACACTTTTGAATCTGAACCAACAGCGCATCAGCACCCCGGTGGAATTTCCACAGCGTGCCATAATCCAATTCCAATAATTGCTAATTGTCGCCCATCAGGCCCCAACCATTTGCAATCCCCTTTCCTAAAACGGTCCATGGATTGGCATTGGTGGATATGTTCAGATTCTATTTTTTTAGGAACTCCGTTGATACTGGCAACGGTCACGATGGTAATACATCGCCATTCTTAATCACGTTCGCCGCATTGCGATCAGTGTTGACAATATCACCTCTCGAATCCCCGAAAAACATAAATAGCCTTGATTTTTTTTCAAACGGACTGCGTTCTAAATCTTCCAAATGGCTGCTCAAGAACGGATTTCCCAGCTCGTGGATTGAAATCTTCCCCAATACATTCAGTGTTATCATAATGTGGGTAAAAACAAGGTCACGCCGCCCGCAATGACCCCGCGCAATTTGAGCTTTTTTCCAGCATCTCAGTTTGCAGTTTTGCAACCCTTCCAGGGTTTTGTGACATTCGCATTTTGACATGACTTGCATTTCTATTGGTATTTGCATGACTTTGTAGTCGTTTTCATGAATTTACAGTGGTCGAAGCATTTATTTTTTGTCCCTTTGCATTAAAAAAACTCAAAGTTTCTGTATTTTTCACTTGCAAGTCTTTGCCAACGTGCCAAGTTCTTTCAATCTCGCATCCTTGGCCACATTGCATCTCCACACAACAGTGTACAGTATATGTAATCTCGAATCTTTTGATTCAAGTCTCGATTGGAGGCATTTTTGGACGCCAATTCCTTTGGAATATATTTTTTCAAACTAGCCCAACGTCTGTCGAAGGCTTGAGTGCCATGATCCTTGATGAAGGGCCATTTGGAACGCTTCAGAAATTGCATTTTGCAATGTTTGACTTGAAAACACTTCCTTGGCAAGATCTTACATTGTGCAGGCCATGCCTTGTTTCCGTCTGCGTATATCTTGGTGCCAGGGCAGGTGCGATTCAACAAGCGACTTTGAACCACATCATAGTTGCTTTCTGTTGGTGGTCTTCCTCCCGGAGCCACGAGCACTCGAGGCAACTCACTGATCAAAAATCGGCCGCCATTCCCTCGTTCCAGAGCTCCAGCGAATCGCCAGTAGTAAAGAAGGTACTTGGGCTTCTGTCGCGGGTGGCCGACACGCCACAAGTGTAAGAGAACGTACAGCAACGTAGCATGACGTATGTGCAGAAATGTAAGAGAACGTACAGCAACGTAGCATGACGTATGTGCAGAAGTGTAAGAGAACGCACAGCAATGAACGTTATTAGCCCACCCGCCCACCCCACCCACCCCACCCCACCCCCCCAAAAATCACAACACGCACATGGCCTTATATGTATATATATATATATACATATGTATACACTATTTTGTGCAGGATGTACAAAAATAGCAAACCGCCTGGGGTCGTTAGAGGCGGCGTGAGCAAAAACAAAGCCATAAACCATCCCCAATAACTCACCATTTTTATAGGTGGTATGTTTACCATTCCCAGTCATGGCTGGTTTATGGCATTGTTTTACCCACATCAATCCCACTAATCCATGAACCGCTTTGCAAATCAACCACCGGGGCTGCAACCACTGGACGCTGAGGCACTGGAAGCTCCTGAATCTTCGTCATCAACTCCTGACTTCGGAAGTCACGGTAGTGGGCCAGCTGTCTCCATGCCTGATTTGTGGAGGGGACTGGCCAAAGCCACGGAGGGATGAAGGACATGATTTCATTGGAGAATTCTAGGGAATCTTATGGAATTCTTAAAATATCAAGCATGCGGCAATGTGTTGATCATATGATATATACAGTATATATATATATATGATATATATATATATATCATATATATATAATATATACATCATACATATATATATATATATAGATATATCATATATCATATATATATATATATATCATATAATCACATCATGACACACTTTTTGGACCACGAAAGCCGGCCAGTTTCTCGCGACAGCTGCCGCAGTTTGGCCGTTCTCAAGGCACCCACCCGTTCACAGGCTGTACCGTCGCACCGCTGGAACTGCAGGCATGAATCTCAACCCGCGCGGTACCGGTCTTTCCATGAAATATGAAGAAATATGAATCATTCGAAACCCCTCACAATACTGAACAGTTCTTCGAAACCCCTCACATCAGCTTGGGTGAATCCGGCAAGAGATGGCATCTTGAAACATCTCAGAACTTGATTCTGCCAGCCCTTCACCCTGCTGATCATACAAGAGTACTACCACCACCATTTTTTGTGGCGTACACAGCAGAACTTCATTTTCTGTCTGTGTTCTTTGGTGCGTTCTCCCTCGTCACCTGGCCAAGGCTCTGCATTCAAATCATTCGGTTGTGGCATAAAAAACATGGAAAACCACTCTGTTGTCGTACGCTCGCCATGACGCAAACACGCGCGACGCCAGAGCCCCCGCCATCAAAACCACGCCACGAAACGTTCGTTCCAAATGCAGCGCATCTTTGAGGCTGCTGGGTGCAGAGGTGACCCCACAAGGACAACACTCTGTGTCCACCTTCGGAGTTTTCAAACAAATATATTATATAGTAATATAGATAAAGATAGATACATAATATAATATATCATAACTAGATATAAAATCCAGCAGCAGCGTTATTGTTTGATTCTGAGGTCAGCGATACCTGGTTCTTAGCAGCCATTCCACAGAATGTTCACTGTTAACATAGCTTGTCATACCTGAAAAACACAGCCCACGTCCAAGTCAAGATATATAGATCAAGGGTGGTTCTCCATTGGCTGCCTCAAGATGTGGATCAGCAAACGGGAGAACTGTCAATGCGACCAATGATCATTTGCACCTCAGACGCCTATCCCGTGCTGAATCCAATGGTCGATCATGATGTTCCCCGATGTCCCCATTCAAGTTGCCATGACACCCAGTTTTCAGACACAGCCATCTATCTTAGAAGTAGCTTCCACCGTGGACAATGAAGCTTGATAGGAAATCCCTACTAAAGAGATGATAGTTCTTGTGGTCACTGTTTGTGGGTGAAGGATATGTCCCAAAAATATCATATGTCATATTTCGCTCTTTTGGTCTGGACATTTCTGTCAACATTCTGTCAACCCAGCTCTGCCTCCTCAAAACCAATGAACCAGGAGACGCAACGAGCAATGAATTAGGCGGAAAAAAGGAGGCTGCCTTGGCCTCCCGGACGACGTGGCCCATCGGCCGAGGAATCGCAACATTCGGTTGCCAACAACCCTCAACGGTCAACGACAAGGTCGACCAACCAGCTAGGCTGGCATCAGCACAGCATGAGTTCATGTCTGGCTGTTCTGAAAATGTACGATGCACAAATTTTGCCGTAGCCCCCTTGAGTCAAACAATGTCAATCTGTTCTGATACTTTTACTTGGTTCAACGCAACGGGAACGGAATCCCATTGGACAGGCAAGACGACAAAGTGACTTGACACCGAAAAAACACATCCATAGGTGAGATTCGATACTTCACATCATGCTTCACCTCGGTGGTAGGACCCGCTGTTTAGATCCTCCAGTTTTCTAAAATCGTCTTGGGAAAAGGTTGGCTGTACATCTCCCAATCACAGTTCAAGCCTAAACAAAACGCCATCATCCAGTGATTCCACTTCCAATGGTTCCAATGGTTCCAATGGTTCCAATGGTTCCAATGGTTCCAATGGTTCCAATGGTTCCAGTGGTTCCAGTGGTTCGAGTTCCACGGCCTGACAATGGTCAATTTTGATCGGCGGCAGCGGAATGACATTTGGATCAAAGTCAGCGAGTCGACTCTCCGCGCTTTCCTTCGTCTGAAGAAGTTGTGAAAGTCGATTCTCCTGCGGCAGGCAGGCCAGGTCACCAGTTGCGGGCCCGGGACCCAGGGCCGCGGCCCTGCACAAAGATTACCACTCTCATTTCAGTCCTGAAGATCTAGTCTTCCTTTGACGCCGTGGACCATGCTCACTTTGACAAATGAATTGAATCAATGGCTTCATTTAATCAAACATTTTCATAAAATATGGAAACACTAGAACATTCAGGACACCCATCGGCAATTGACTTTAGCACCCCTCCAACCCATCCCATTCAATAAGTGGCCCCTATCAGTTGTGGACCGGTTTCTTTTTGATGGGTGAAATACCACTTCAACCTTACCTACAACCCATAGAGGCCCCTTGTGGTTCAACTCTCCTGGATTCGGTGGAGTTTTCGCAGTTCGCTGCGAGTTCGCATTCGCATCTTTTGAAGTTCATGGGCAGCTTGCTCTCGTCTAGCCTCAAGCATAGCAGCAATAGGATTGGATCTAAAGGCTGGCGCAGAAACACGAAATTTACGCACCTTGCAGATCTGATTTTTAGCGGGTGCGACAATGTATGACAGTGTATACATTACACTACATTCCATTGCATTGCATTGCATTACACTACCCTACACTACATTGCATTACATTACATTACAGAAAGGGACGTTGTAGAGGCCCCATTTTGACTGTTTTTGGATAACTTGGCAAAAGTCATCATCAGGAACAAAAAATATACACTGCTGCCAATAACCATTAGAAGAGTAAGTGAGAATAAAACAATCTGGACCGTACTCTCACCCCGAATATCCTAGTCTACGTACACTTTGCATGATCATGAAGAGTAAAAACCAAACGCTACCGGAACAAAGAAATTCAAAAATATAAAGAATTTAATCAAAAACAGGAAAAAAACTATGGGGCCTCTACAATGTCCCACTCCTTACATTGAATTGCATTGCATTGCATTACGTGACATTATATAGCAGTACAGTACATTACCTTATCTACGTTGCAGTACATGACATGACCTTAAGTTACACTACACTACATTACACTACACTACTGTACAGCACATCACATACATTAAATACAGTACATACATTACACACATTACATACATTACATGCATTGCATATATTACATACATTACATACAGAAGACATACTAGCTACAGTCCGATTACATACATTACATACATTACATACATTGCATACATTGCATACATTGCATACATTGCATACATTGCATACATTGCATACATTGCATACATTGCATACACATTACACACATTACATACACACATACACACATACACATATACACACATACACACATACACATATACACACATACACATACACATACACATACACATACACATACACATTCACATACACACAGACATACAGACATACAGACATACAGACATACAGACATACAGACATACAGACATACATACATACATACCTCCGTCCGTCCGTGCGTGCGTGCGTGCGTGCGTGCGTGCGTGCGTGCGTGCGTGCGTGCGTGCATGCATGCATGCATCCATACATACATACATACATGCACACACAGACAGACATACATAACATAGCATAACATAACATAACATAGCATAACATAACATTACATTACATTACATACATACATTACATACATACATTACATACATACACACATAGATACATACACACACAGACATGCAGACATACATACATACACAGACATACCTACAGACATACATACCTAATTACCTACCTACCTACCTACCTACGTACGTACGTACGTACATACGTACCATACGTTACATCCATTGCATACGTTACATACATTGCATGCTCAAACAAAATACGTCACATACACAACATTCCACTACGTTACATTACATTATATTGCAATGCATTGCCTTAGATGACGTTACGTTACATTACATTACGTTAAATCATATCGCAAACACAATGCATCGCATCTCATCACATCACATCACACCACATCCCATACATACATACATGCATTACATTACATTACATTACGTTACGTTACGTTACGTTACGTTACGTTACGTTACATTACATTACATTACATACATACATAGATCGATAGATCGATAGATCGGTTAATCGATTAGATAGATACCTACCTACATAGTACATATGGTTGTTCGGGTCTAGAGTTCTACATGGTACAGGGAGACAATATCAATCGAAGCAATTCTAACTCAAGCACCGCAGTCTAAATAATATGTTGTGTCATGACCATGTTCATACATGCTTTGTTCAAGGGCACCAACACGCCCCACACCCTACACAAGTCCTGCCTTAGTGGGAGCCGTCACGATCTCCTTGGTGAAACCACCACCAAAATGGATGGGTCGCAACTCCACCAGCATAACCCGTGATATTTTGCAATGGCAAAAAACAACCAGGAAAAATCGCGGTTCACCCACCTTGTATACAAAAGAACCCAAAGGATAAACAGAACTTGGGTGTGTCTGACAATGGTGTATATCCACAAAATAGCCATTTAATGGGGAAAATGAGGGTAAACCAATGGGTTTGGGATACCCTATTTTCCGACCCACTTACAGTTAGCGGTATTCAAAATCCAAGGCACTTGCGCCAGCTTCTGGGCGATCCCTGGACGCCACGGACCCAACCTCAATCCACGGTAGTCATGCAACTTGAGGCCACAGCTCTGGATTTATAGTTATCCCAGTTATCCCAGTTCTCCAGTCCCCGGAAACCCCAAGTTTTCGGTCTCAAGCGGCTGCCACTTCAATGGTGTGAAATTCTCACTGACTTGGAGCAGTGCCCTTGACTTGCTGGGTATTGCTGGTGTGTCCCACATTTTTCATCGATCCAAAAACAGCCTTTGATAAGTCTGGTTTGGGAACCCCAGAAATGACCACAATCATTCAATACTAAGCAGTGATTTGGTTGCCAAGACACACCACGACCAATCTGCGCCCCCAGATCTACCTGCTAATCTGTGGATTCCTATAGATTCCCATCATTTTGGTCCCCAACGTTCCGTGAACGCGCCACCACAACTCCGGCCCCTTCGGTCCAAAACGCTTGCATCGCTGGATGTAGGTGTCCAGCGCATGAATGTCCGAGGCTACCAGCGGGCGCAGACCCAAGGCCTTGCCATCCACAATCAGCTGCATCGCGAGGAATTTTCCATCGATCAATATCTGCGGACCTCAAAAATCCAGGGGATTTCAGTGCCATTTCGTAAACGGATCGAGAAATGTCCAATGAAGCACACCAAAACTATCCAAAAAGATGGTTTGCAGAGTCATCAGCTGGACATGAAGACAGTGATGGACGCATTTAAGCCCTCAAACCATTTAGGGAGGTTTATTGGATTCAGAATTGGATGGGATTGATGGGATTGCATTGGTTGATTGCTTGGCCATCGCTCGGGAATTTGCCGGGGAATTTGCCCACTGCTCAAGTACTGGTTAAAGGCTTCCACCAAATCATCCAAGCACTCCATCGTTAAAAAAAACTTCACATTGGTTGCACTCACTTTGTTCAACACAAGAACTGGCCAGGTGATCAAGAAACTCAAACGCTGCATCAGGCTTCATACACGAGTCAAGCAACTCGGCTTCAGAGGATCAACGCGCAGCTTGAACGGAGGATATGGCAAGAGTCTGCGCGTTGCCATCGATGACAGCAATCCCATCCCAAGGGCCAAATGGGTCTGAAAATAGGGTGCCCTAATCTTGATGGTTACTTATTATTGTCCCAAGTTAGATTTGTACACCCAAATCCAAGAAGTCCCTCATGAAATCCACTGGTAAACGCCATACCCCGGCTTCGGCTTCGAAGCCCAAAGACAAAAACGAGTCTTTTTTAGCACTGCGACTCATCCATCCTTGCCTGATAGGGAAGCCAGTCAAAGGACATTCCAAGCCCGCGCCAGAACGTGTCCACCAACGAGAGTCACTGTCGTAAGCCTCCTGTCGGGAGGTGGCTGCAACCTGCCTTCATATCCATGGTCCCAGCAATCAAACCTGGCAAACCTGGCCCACCTGGCAATGAGGATATCTTTCTCAACCATGACTGACCAACTGCAGTGATTGGGGTAGGAATTATCCTCCAAGGGCACTCAAAAAAGGCTTAAAAAATCAGATTGACCTGCAAAATCGAACTGTCTCAGATTCATTGCAATGGTGGGGGCCCATTTTGAGAGCTAGAGAATGAAAAATCACCGGTTGGTGGTGTGTGAGCCCTAAAAAACAATCTTGTCATTGGGGACCCTCATCCCAAATGTGTTTCAAAATGGGAAAAAATAAGCCACCAACCGGATATGTGTGTAATAAGCAATAAACCCGTAGAATCCGATAATTCCATAAGTCCGTATGAATTCTAGTTTTCTTTGGTCCAGCCAGAACGAAAAGACCAGCTTGCTGTCGAAAGCATCCACATTCTACCTTGTATATTCCTACAGTTGAATGTACACCAACTATATACTGTACCAGACTTGAAACCACCAGTCATGTGCCAGCGAACTCCAGCTGGTTGGAACACCTTATCGCCTGAGACTCATTTCACATTAGGGAATATCTGATTGATATTTGCATTCATTCGTTCTTGATCCATCTACATTCATCCATATTCATCTATACTTATCCATAGTGATACATATTTATCCATAGAGAAGCACGTCTTCTCCGATCGAAAATCACGACCTTCGGAAGCTTTTGCTTCAGCGATTTCTTATAGAAGATCTCGGGTCCAGGCCTGGGCTCAGGAAATGTGGTAAGCTCAATGCCATCCCAACCATCTCCAATATAGAAATGGCTGGCTTAATGACGCTTAATACATCCTCAATGGTTGGAGGTTTAGGGTTTTCGGTTTGCCACATTCTCATCATCTCGCCACATTTAAAATGGCCATAGAATGGATCAATCATGCGGGATAAATCTGCGGGTCTTTGCTATTGACACGTAGCCATATTGGCCAAACGTGAGTCGAAAATGATTGAAGATTACAAGTGACCAAAAGCATCCAAAACCTGTGAAACTCTGGGAGTTTGGGGAGCTCCAACCACCTTTTCACCCATAACTATTTTAAAATGATCCTGTTTACCAGCCCAAGGTAGAGTGAGTTAGAAACCTTGGCAGCTTCCAAAGAGCGGCAATGGAATATCAATAGAGTATAGCAGCGTGTTGGGATTGGGGTCCGTAACCGTAAATACGCCGATACGCTGATACACCGATCGCTGTGTTTACAGTGCCTTATAACCAACCGTAAATAAACCCTAAACCAACCCTAAACAAACCCTTACCAAACCCTTAATAAACTCTGAAAAACCCGAAGCAAACCCTAAACCAAGCCCAAACCCAAATGCCCGGCATTCGGTGTATTGGTGTATTGGTGTATCGGTGCGCGCACGGCAATCGGTGTATCGGTGTATCGGTGCGAAAAACGTTTAGCGGACCCCAATCCCGAACGCTATGGAGTATAGACTAGATTTGATCTAGATCCAAAATTGAATAGAGTGGAATAGACCAGAAAAGAATGTAGAATGGAATTGGACAGCATTGATAGATACGGAAGGTAAATAAGATGAAGTAAGATGAGATGAGAAGAAACGAGATGTGATGAGATGAGAATGAGATGAGATAGATGGTCTAGAAGACAGAAGGAAAGAATAGACAGTATAGATTGGATAGATTAAAGATGTGATAGAGTAGGAACAATGGGAAAAAAAGTTGGATAGATGGCATAGATAGGATCAAAAGAATATATAGATACAATGAACCGGCTGGATGGGTTTGATAGGATAGATAGTATAGAGCAGAATGGATACAGTATGCTCAGAAAAAAAATAGAATAAAATAGATAGGATGGATAGGTTAGGATAGACTAGAACAGAACAGAACAGAATAGAATAGACAGGATAGATAGAATATATAGAATAGACACGTTAGACAAAAGAATAGAATGATAGAGAGCAGAGAATAAAAGGTGGAGATTAGAGTACTATTGGAATACCCTATCATATAGAATAGAACAGAGTCTTAAACATATTGAATTTAAAATAGAAATTAGATTGTAGAATGTAGAATATACAGAACATAAAATACAGAATGAAATACTGTACAACAACGAAATATATACATATATATATATATATGTCTTGTTGCCACAGCATCCATGTCAGCCAAGGTATGCATCCTCCGCCGTGCCTTGGGCTCAACGCCCCTTGTCAAGGAACCTTCGATAGACTCACGAGCCGGGAGGCCGGTTGGAAGAAGCCAGGAGGCTTAGCAAGGGTCCGCTTCCAATAACATTGGTAGCGGAGCCGGTCAGCTCCTTTTTGACCGGCTCACGCAAAGTCTCAGACTCCAGGAGGGGTCAAGAGCACAGCATCCATGTCTTCTGGGATGTCTTCAACAAATGATGTCTCAGGAGGGACTCGTTGCTTCAGTGGCGAGTCGGAGGACTATCGAGAGTACAAGCGGTGGAAGCTTTGGCTGGTAAACAAATTTCAGACCTTGGACAAGTTGCCGAAGGATGCACGAGGTTCATATCTTTTCACTTGCCTGACTGGGAAAGCCTTGGAGACAGTGGAGCATGTAGATCCGAGTGAATACCAGAAAGAGGGAGGTGAAAAGGTTTTGCTGAAGTTATTAGATGCCAGGTTTCCAGAACGTGACGAGTCGGACGAGCTCGGCGAGGTGTTGAACGAGGTGTTCAATTTACGAGCCCGTGAGGGCGAGTCACTGCGAAGCTGGGTGAGTAGAGCAACTGACTTGTTTGACAGGTGTGAGAGGAAGAGCGGAGTGAAGTTTCCTGAGGAAGCCCGGGGCTTCATGATCCTCAGGTGGAGTGGCCTCAATGAAGAGCAGCAGGCGGTGGTCAAGGGTCGCTCCTTAGGAGTTCTCAAAAGGGAAGAGATCAGCAAAGCCATGAGAAGCTGTTATCCTGATTTTGTGGTTGGCAAGCGTCGTGCCGTGGCTCTGGTTCAGGATGAGATGGATGACAGCAGCTTAGCTGACAATGAAGTAGCTGGATTCGAAGATATCGAAATGTTTCTTGCTGACCATGAAACTCCTGAGCAAGATGAATCTGGTTTGGAATTCCCTGAAGGAGAAGTGGCAGAAGTTTTGGCTGCCACATGGAAGGAAAAACGGGCAGAGATTGCACGTTTGCAGAAGTCTCGACGCTTTGATCAAGCTCGAGATGCCAAAAGATCCTTTCGGATCGAAATCGAGGAGATGAAGCGCAAGACGAAGTGCAACCGATGTGGGAGGATAGGCCACTGGGCCCGTGAATGCCGTCAGAAACGTGACCCCACATCATCCTCTCAGGCGACTTCATCGACATCTGGAAAGTTCCCTGCTAAGGAGACTGCAGCTGGATATGTGGCTTATGATGAGACACAGCCGTCCTTTGTCGCTTCAGTGGGATGTTGTCGAACGTTGATGCAACAACTGCTGGATCGACGACCTCAGGCTGGACTGAGCGTTGATCAATCAAGTGACAATACAGCGGAAATTTTACTTGTCAGCAGCCCTGGATGTGCAGTTTTGGATTCAGGATGTGGCAAAACAATAGTGGGGGAACGCACTCTGGAACAATTCCAACAATTGTGGCTTCAGGATGGTCGTTTTTCACCTGAGTTCAAAACTGAGACAAATGTGTTCAAGTTTGGCAATGGTGATCGAGAAACCTCTCAGCGAGTGGTGGTGATGCCAATTGGCCTTGCAGGTCGTTTTGGCAGCAGTGGTGAAAGGTGATGCGCCGCTGTTACTGTCTAGACCTGCTTTGAAGCGCCTGGGCGCCACGTTAGACTTTGAGAATGACCGCATCAGTCTGTTTTCGGGTTCAGTTCAGTTGGAGCTCAAGTCCAATGCCGCCGGACAGTATGTCCTCGACGTGATGAACTTCCCGCAGACTGCTGCCTCATCTGAGGTTTCCATGGTTGAGCCATCCACCATGAGCAACACTGAGGTGCCCGATGAAGAAGTGTTTGGGGATAATGGGGATAACGATAAGAAGGGGATAAATGGGGATAAGGTAGGACTCATAGGAAATGCTGTTGATGTCCATCCACCTCAGTCTGATGTCCCTCCGGTCCTTGTCCCTGCCCCCTCCCAAGAGGGTGTGTCGTGTCCGCCATCAACATGTTGTTCAGGTGTTCCACACAATGCCAGTGCTGACACTGCTCATGCATGTCATGCCATGGAATCAATTTCTGCCAGTAAGAAGAAAGGGGGTATCACCAAGAAACAACTGCGTAAGCTGAAGAATCAAGTCAAACATGTTGTGAAGAAACCCCCAGTTGGCAAAAAGTATGCAGTAGTTAAAGTGTTCTGCCCGCCACGATTTGTGCCGGAGGTTGAAAAACGTGGCCTACGAGGCCTTTCGCTGGACATCAAGAATGGCTGGGACTTAGATGATCCTAAGACTCAGGACTGGGTACTGGAAGAGATGCGATGTCACCCACCTGAACTCATGGTCTTATGTCCACCATGCACAGATGCCGGTGGATGGTTCCACCTGAATGTCCATAAGACGCCCATAATGGAAGTTCTTAGACGTAGGCTGCTGTTGAAGAAACAACGTGAGTTCTGCAAAAAGCTAATCACACAACAAATCGCCAGTGGGGGCCGTTTTATGTTTGAACACCCCAGTCCAGCTTGCACCTGGGATGATCCGCAATTTGTCAAGTGGAGTGAGTTGTTTCCAACTTTCAACACTCACATGTGCTGTTTTGATTTGCATGTCCCTGCCACTGAGATGCACCCCAAGCAGTTGATCAAGAAGAGCACCAGGCTCTTATGTAGCCATGAGGACATGCGTGTCTTGCAGCGCCTATGCCCAGGAGCCGAACACCCTGATCATGCCTGTAACAGAGTTGTCGCCGGATCTGAACCTGAGATCGGCCAAGTGAGTAAGCACGCTGGTGTCTACACACCTCGGTGCCAAGCCTCAGAAATCCTGTAGAAGTCTTGGAATGTGTGGAGGACTGCTGTCACATGCCTGATAACACTGTGTTTGAAGTGTTAGCTTTGCAAGAAAGAGTCGATCCTGAGAAGATTACGCAAACCCTGCATAAACTCCACAAGAACCTTGGCCATCCCTCCAATTCAGATCTTGTTCGTATCCTCAAGCATGGACAAGCGTCCGAAGAAGCGATCCGACTTGCACGTGGTTTGGAGTGTGATTTCTGTAAGGCTAGACAGCCTCCCACCGTTGCCAATCCTGGCAAAGCATCTGTTGTGCAAGAATTCAATGAGCGGGTGGGATTGGATGTGAAGTATCTCCCAGGTTGGCGTCCCAATCAAAGAATACCGGCACTCAACTGTGTTGACCATGCGTCGTCATTTCAATTGATGCTCCCATTCTTTGAGACGGAAACATCAGCTGTCATCCGCAAGCTCTACCTTGAGCGATGGGTTCAATGGGCAGGCCCACCCAAAGAAGTTGTCATTGATCCTGCTCGCACCAACTTAGGTAAAGCCATGGTTGAGCCGACTGAAGTTGAGGGTTCTCATGTGTTGGTCACTGCTGCAGGAGCCCATTGGCAACTAGGGAAAACTGAGGTCCATGGGGGTTGGTTCGCTAGAGTCCTGTCCAAAGTGTTAGAAGAACGAAATCCATCCACCAAAGAAGAATGGCTGGAATGTGTGGTTCAATCTCATGTCAAAAATCAGATGATTCAAAACCATGGATACACCCCCAGTCAACGAGTGTTTGGAAAGAACCCAACCTTACCAGGGGATCTGCTGTCTGAGCCCGTCAATGCAGTTCCCGGCACGACTTCTTTGCAAGATGAAGCTTTGGCCAAGACGTTTGAAGTCCGCAATGCAGCTCGAAGAGCCGTTCTGGAATTGCAAGATGATAGAACCCTGCGCAAGGCCTTGCTTGCTCGTCCCCGCCGGGACAAGCCGTTTTCAGCTGGAGAAGTCGTAGCATACTGGAGAGATCAGAAGTGGTCCCAAGGAGTACTGTCCAGAGGGGGTAAGTGGCATGGTAGTGGGATAGTCATTGGGTTAGTGGGGCGTAATGTCATCATAGCTCATAGAACCCACATCATCCGATGTGCTCCCGAACAAGTCAGGTTGGCCACCAATGAAGAGAAAGCACTGATTGCCACACCAGGGTCAGAGTTGTTGGGGATAAAAGACATGATTGAGGGAGGCACGTTCCGTAGCTCTCAATACATCGACCTCATATCTCAAGCTTATCCTCCACAAGAAGATGAAGTCATAGCTCAACGAGACCTTGTGCAGAATCAGTTGCCGGAACCTCCAGCCGAAAGCCCAGCAAGTGCGCCAGCCGGTGCAGAACAGAACGTTCATGATGAGCCAATCCCTGCACTCATGCCTGATGTGTCTCAAAGTTCTACCATTGATGTCATGTCCGAAACACCAGCGCCTGTAAGTTCTGGGGCCTCCAGTTCATCACATGCAACTGCTGTTGAAGAAGCTGTGAGTAAAGAACCAATGGAGACAACATCTCGGTATGGCCCTGTGCGTCGCACCAGATTGCCGTCAAAGAGTGGTCCTCTTACCATGTTCCGTCCTGCTGCCATGCGACATGATGATTTCGTTGAAGTCATGCGTGAAGTGGTCCCTCAACTGATTGATGATGCAATTCATGAGGAAGATGCCAGCATGTCAGCAGCCAGTAAGAGACCAGCAGAAGCACCGGTCGAAGAACCTGTGCCCAAGGCATCTCGAACCGAAGATGGTGCAGCGTTAGTGGAGCATGCCATAGCTTATGTTGAAGCGGCCAGTTGTTCTCAGCAGGAATCTCATGCATTGTGGAATACTTTCAGAAACACCCAAGACCAAGCCGTTGAAGTGTTCATCAATCAATATTTACACAAACGAGCCCAGAAAGAAATTCCTGCCAGCAAAAATGAGCCGCTGATGCAAGCGAGAGTAGATCAATCCAAAGTAGCAGAATGGCAAACGCTGATTGACAAAGGTGCAGTACGAGTGTTGTCAGCCAAAGAGTCCAGGTGGGTCCGCAAACACCGAGCAGACCGAATCATGGGTAGTAGATTTGTCATCGTCAAGAAACCTGAAGAAGATATCATCGAAAATGGTGGCAAAGTTGACCCCAATGTGTTGGAACACTGGAAGATCAAGTCACGTTGGTGTTTGCAAGGACATTTAGACCCTGATCTCACCACGAAAGCAAGTGCTGGACAACTTCAATCTCCCACCTTGTCTCAGATGGGCCGAACAGTCATGTTTCAATTGATGGCTTCTCATAGTTGGCAATTGCAACTTGGTGATGTTAAAGGTGCTTTCTTGGAAGCAGGTCCATTGCCAGCATGCTACAGACCTTTGTATGCAAGCCTCCCGCAAGGAGGAATCCCAGGCATCGACCCAGAATGCCTGATTGAAGTTCTCGGCAATGTGTATGGCCAGAATGATGCACCAGCAGCTTGGTACAAAGTGTTCAATGACGAAGTCTTGAAAGCAGGATTCGAACGTAGCAAGTTTGATAACTGTCTTTATTGGATGCGAGAAGAAGGGAAACTCACTGGTGTATTAGGTGCACATGTTGATGATACTGCTACTGGTGGACAAGGACATAAGTACCTTAAAGCCATAGAATATCTCAAACAAAGGTTTCCCTATCGGAAATGGCGTCTCAATGAAGGCGAGTTCTGCGGTGCTCACTATGTGCAGGATCCAAAGTCTGGAGCCATCACTATGTCGCAGAAAAGTTTTTCCGAAGCCCTCAAACCGGCTTACCTCCCACAGCGACGGAAATCAGATCGCCGTGCCTTGTTGGATTCAACAGAAATCAGCATCCTCCGTGGTATCAATGGCAGTTTGAATTGGCTTGCCACCCAAAGTCGTCCAGATGTAGCTGCACAGACTAGTCTCAGTCAGCAAACATTTCCATCTCCAACTGTTCACAATTTACTTGAAGCCAACAACATCATTGGACGTGCCAAACAGTTTTCCGAATTGCAAGTTTCATTTCAACCTATTCCCATCAACAAACTGAGATTGTGTTGCCACTCTGACGCAGCTTTTGCAAATGTTGGAGTCCACACACAAGCTGGATACATTATTGTTTTTTCCACTGATGATCTGGACAAAGGTGAAGAAACTGTGTGGACACCTGCCATATGGAAGTCGTTTCGACTCAGTCGTGCAGTAGGCTCTACTTTAGCAGCTGAAGCACAATCTATGGTAGCAGCAACAGGTACACTGGAATGGACATCCTTACTGCTAGCTGAAGCCATTGACGGAATTGGTGAGGTTAGAGAATATGCTCAGCATCTTCAACAAAGACCCCCAGTAATTGTCACTGACTGTAAGTCACTCTATGACCATCTGGTTGCAGTTTCGTCTCCCACTGCAGTCGAAGATAGGCGAACTTCCATTGACATTGTAATTCTCCGGCAAAGCCTTGGCCGTCTGTTGGCCTCAATCCGCTGGGTGCCTACGAACAGAATGCTTGCTGATTCTCTGACTAAAAGTGCTGGTGATCCGACGGACTTGTTGAGGGCATGCATCAGAAATAACAGATATCAAATCAGTGCCGAAGAATCTGTTTTGAAGTTACAATCCGAAGAGCGACAGCGTCGTTTGCATGCTCGATCACGCCAAACCGAGTGAGTGAGTTCCATAGGGAAGGTAGTGTGAGCACTATCTTGAGTTTTGGATGTATAGTCAATTCATGCTAGATCGTTGTGCACGTAGTGATCCTTGGTTCAAATTGCACGATTGCTCACTGCGTCGCCTGTTCACACGTAGTCATGAGCCAAAATGCCCAGCCCTTGAGCGCTGCTGAGAAGGCTGTCCTCCAGGACTTGCTCAATCGAGCCTCTTTGACGAATGAGATTCAAGAGCCTTCGACTCCCGGCAGCTTCTCTGTGATTGATCCCAATGAGCATGGAGGTGCTATGAGTGATGCCTCAAAGCGCTGTGGCCATTCCCAAGATGATGATGTGAATTCGAAGCGTCCCTATAGCATGGTTCCTGGATCCGGAGAGCTCTTGTCTGCTCCGGCCTTGTTGGGCCGTACTCCTCATGGTAAGCCAATCTTCTTGCCGTCTGGAGTGAACGATCTGGAAAGCTGGGGCCGCACTGTGATTCAGTTTGGCAAGTTCATTCAGAAACGTGGTTCTGAGGGGATCTCTTATGCTGAGCTGTTTGATGGCCGTGCGAGTGATGAAGAGAAGCGATCGTATGTCAAGTGGGTAATTCATCAAATAGATTCTGCCAAGGGTCACCTTTTAGATTTGGGTTTGTATCTGTGTGTCCGCACTGATGATTGTGCCCGGGGTGACCAGCTTCCTTTGATTCCCGGCACAGGGGCAGTGCGTCGTTTCAAATGAGATACAAGCCATAGGATGCAGCTGATGTATAGCGGATGCGGCAACAGTGTAGATCTTTTGTGCAAGTGTCCATTGAAGGACTATTACCAGGCGGGAGAGCCTGATGAGTTTTTCTTTGTAGAGATAATACCAATCTTGTTGCCACAGCATCCATGTCAGCCAAGGTATGCATCCTCCGCCGTGCCTTGGGCTCAACGCCCCTTGTCAAGGAACCTTCGATAGACTCACGAGCAGCCAGGAGGCTTAGCAAGGGTCCGCTTCCAATAACATATGTATACTGTAGATAATAGAATAGAGAAACCACAAAAGAATAAAAAACAGGAAAGAATAGAATTGAACTGAATGGAATAGAATAGAACAAGATACAGAAGAATCGAAGAGAATGGAAGTCAAAAAAGAAAGAGGACAGAACAGAAGGGAATGGAACAGAATGATAAACTTAATTATACACACAAGCGGATCTCATGACCAACCGGTTTGCCGGCCCGGTAAAGGTAATGTTGTCTGTATCAACACATGTGCCCCTGTTTCTTTTGGATGTGCAAATATCAGCAGAAATAATTGGATATGAACTATCATGGTTGTCCATCCGCATTCGTTTAACTCATTGCTAGAGTGATGGGCCATTATCAAGAATGTGCCGTTTATCCAATTAGGGGTGTAGTAAGCCCAAAAAGTATAGAAAATTACTTCACCACTATTTTGGTAGGATTTCACTTTTCTATCTTTGTAGGAGTCCCTATAGTCATGTAGGTGAGAGCACGGCACAGCAAAAAAATGATACGAGACCCATGAGACTCGAGGATTGCCGAGTGGCTTGATGCTGCTTGTCCTGGCAAATTTCACGGTGAAAACATGGGGGAAAAGCAGAAAACGTTCGATGAATTCCCGGACCATGCATGATATGACTTGGTTGTTTGTTGATCACCTGCTGGGTGTTGTTTTTTTTGCTGGAAGACGTGGTAGGCCTATCTCAATCGTGCTAAACTAGAATAAATAGAGTAATGTATTCATGTATCATCATGTATCTATGTTCGTGTGGTATCGTTCAGAGGCTCCAATGTTTGTCTTTCCAAATGCAGTCCATTCCGAAGCAATCAAACACGAATGTTGTTAGGATGCTTGTGAAACTCTGACAACTTCTGTGAAACGATGCCGACTCTTGTGAAATCGATGACAACTTCCGTGAAAAATACTCCATTAACCTCCGACTCAACTATGCCCACAACTTATGCCCATGACCACACATTTTGTACATATATCATATGTATCAAAAATCAAATATACACTTATCACCTATCATATACACATTCCACATGTATTGCTGTATGGCTAGAATCCATCCAGAGTATCAATCCTAGAATCGGATTTGTCGCAAAATTCATTTGTATGGCTAATCCCACATGTTTCCCGCCGCAGTCCAAATGTACTGCTCCGGCACCACCTCCGCAACTCATGTAGCATTCCAGATATTTTGAGTGGACTGCCGAGTCCAAGTTTTATGTCTAATATCTACTTGTCATCAATGTACTGTTATGAAGAGACCACAGATGGGGAAAGCATTTCTCTCACCACAGTGGATCGCCCATGGGAAAATATTCACCAGTCCAGGACATCCTTTCACCGGTACATCCCCAAACAGCTGGACTCAACTTTGAAACCTTCCCAGGAAGTTAGCTAATAAGCCGCCCCTTGTCCCCAAAAAAATGAAGTACCTTGAAAGAACCTCCCGGATATTTAAGTTCTCTAAAAGAATTGGTGCCAGGAAGTTCCTTAACTGCACTTCTTCCTCAAAACTTCCCTGGGATTCAAGGGAGGTCCCAAAAATCCGCTACAAAGCAAATCACCCGGAAAGACATGGAAATCTCATGAAATTCCTGAACCACCCAAGAAGTGCCTTGAAGGCACCTTCCGGGGAAGTGTCTAAAAAGACCGGAAAGTTCCACAACAAACAACCCAAAAAAAATACTGTGGGCAAGTTCCCCAAAACGACAAAATTCTTCGGCCCAAGCAGTTCGCGAACCCCTCGCTCAGAACCCTAAGAGCTTTGAACCCCACCAGAGAATCCTACAGCCTGGGAAGTCACAATCGGTCATATCGTCAAAAATCGGTCAGATTCACCCCCACATGTGCGCAACATGGGCTCAACTTGGGGTCAACTTGGGGTCAACTTGGGCATAACCTGGGGTCAACTTGGGGGTCAACCTGGGTCGACTTGCCAACGTCCAACCGCTTTTCGCTGATCTACTCCCATTCTCCAGCTGTCGCCTGCAAAAAATCTGGATACGGTGCCAGGTCAGTAGGCAAGGAAATATATGCAGGCCTTAGTTCCTGAGCATCCAGTGACACTTCTCAAATGTGCTGGAAATGGCCATCCCAACTTCAATGGCCGAACCTATCCTGATCCACCAAATCATCTCCAAGAGGCTGGTCATCCCGCAGGCTGTACATTCCTGGCAGGGGTTGACCTGAAAAATCGGGGGGGATCCCCAGTCGTCACCATAGGTTTCAAGACGATTTTATGGTCCAATGACTTGGATGATTCGGTGGTACCCCCATTTTTGGAAAGCCTCTATGATGGCTTGTGGGATGAAAATGCGTGTTTGGGAATTCTCCAATCCGACTTTCACCCCACCACACTTGAAGAGAAGTGCTGATTCTTTCAGCGGGTGAAAAGTAGGAATGCCATCTTCTCGCTTACGTGGTTGATATATAAAGACATACACTATGCCCACACCCCATAGATCTCTGCTGTTCAACTTGTTGATCCTTTCTGGGCCGCGGTTCACTCTCTGAAGCGTTTTCTTTTCAATTGCTGTCTCCCATACATGGATGTCCCAGTATTTTTTGCAGGGTACTTGCATCGGGTTGCACATGTACTTGGCCAATCTTCTTTGCTAGGCAAAGGTTTCTGGTTGGGAGTACATGGTTAAATGCATGTCCTTCATGTTTTATATTGCGTCATATTTGTGGACGTTGGAAGTGATGAAAAACTTTATTTATGTGGAAGTGATTCACGACGCATTCTGTTCCGTACACATTTGTGCTTTCACATGTAGATTATACATGGCATCTTTTTGGTCCAACTGATCCTCTTGTTTCCGTCGTCAAGGTACTTTGCAAAACAGTTGTTCCAGTATGTTGTTTTGAACTGTCCAATTCCAGGCTTTCAGTTTGTTCGCATGAAAATGGATGGTTCACTTCAGCGGTTCTGGATAGAAATCAGACATCTCGAAAAGGATCTAAAAGGCTTTTCTTTGGGATATACAATAGATACGAGCACGATGCTTTTCATCTTTCCAACATTTCTCGATCCAAATTTTGTCCCATAGACCCCGTGTTTAGTTTCAATGCGTTTCCTCTGACATTCTGTCTATGATAGGTGTATGTACGTGTATATGCCCATATATACACATCATATACAAAGACCTGTGACTCACTAGACCCTTCTGTACTCAAACATGGCAATAGAAAAAAAGAAAAAAAAGAAACGTTCCGTTCACTATCATATGAACATCATCCAAACATCGTACGAACATCATGTGAACACCCTGTATGTGAACCAAGATGAAAGACCCATTTCTCATCCACCACCAGTTGGATTCTGGCCACCTTCAATGCCTCCAAAATTCGCAACGGCCTGGGAGACGCAAAGTTTCGGCAAGGAGACCCAAGAGGATGTGCCCATGGCAATGGGGAATTCCAAGCTTTTCATGGGAAGATACGGGAAAATACTCTATAAATGGAGGTTTATAGCTGGAAAATTCATCTATAAATTGCGGATTTCCCATTGCCATGAGTTGGATGAATTGGATCATTGGATGGTTCACTCCCGTCAGCTTTAGCTACTTGTAATTTCCCAAAGACTGAGATCGGATGATTGAATTGAAATTATCCTGAGAATATTGAATACTACAAACTTTGAAGGTCCAATAGTACCCCATTTTGCAGAAGTATAGCTAGTTGAAGAGATATGACCAAATCCACTTGAAGAATGAACACAATCAAATCCACCAATAGTTCCATTTAAAAAAATAAAATAAGAATTGAAGCTCTAACTGCTTCAGAGACAAGGATACTTGGTAACCAATATGTCCGCACCAAACTTTTTGTGCATGTGGTTCAACTCCGCCTCCCTGCCCCGTAACTGGCTGCAACTGAAGCGCCATTCGGTCCCTCGTCGTGAGCCAATGTTCCGTCCGCTCTCAAACTTGAACCAGTCAGGTTTCAGTCAACACGTATCGAGGTGGAGTTGGGAAAAGGCCAACGGAGTTGAGTAAATGCCCGAGTTTTGGAACATCACCAAAACAAGTATCTGTTGGAGATGATATTTACTTACCCTGGGCCGGATGGCCAATAAGAATGAAAATATCAACTGATCATCAGATGCCTAGTATCAACATGTATCAAGCGTCAAGCTGCGCGTTTCTCAACCAGTCACCTCATCCCGGGAGAAGAAGTCGTCAATGTTTCGGGCCCTGGATCAAGGCAAAATCGTGAAAAATACAGCGTTCAGGATCCTTGACCGCTCTAGACTTCTTGCGGTTTCCCTACCAGCCCTGCGGCTGTTTTTTACATCCTGAGGTCCCAAACACTTCTTCATCCATCTCCATCACGGAAACATTTTGCCTCGATGTGACAAGGAAGAAGGACATGGGGTAAACTAAGATGTTATGCCATCCGAATGGTAAGAATAGACCCAATACGGAGCCCCAAAACAAAGAGACCCAATGCTAAATCAGGGTTTCTGGATGTTTCTAGGGGGATGCTACATATTGGAAGGGATTACATTTGGACCCAACTTGATGTGTTGATGATCTCAGTGTAGCGAAGGTCAAATCCATCAAATATTCAAATCATCTGCCGGGTGCGCAGCTGTCAAGAAGATGACCTATCTGGTATGACCGTCATTAGCCCAAACTTGAAATCTGTTTGGTTTCAAACTCAACATTACCGATCTTTCTGACTCAGATCCTTGACTCATCCCAATGTCAATGTTCGGCCACGAAGCAGTGATGTCTCCATGGCCGTCGCAGGAAGCTTTCCAATCTGCAAGGCGATTTGGTGAAAAATCACTTCCTAAAGATTGCTGTCCCAAGTTGTCCCAAGGCTCCTTGGAATATCAGCCGTCCCAGAAAACATGCAGCGAACAGAAAACCGCCAGGAGATCATCCCACTGCCTCAATCGGCCCTCCACCTTACGGAGCTGAGCCGGGGTCCCGCGGCCCCAACGCCCTCACTTGTGGTTGAAATGAATGGCCTTGTATGGTTTTTAAGAAACTGTCTTTCATAGATTTTTCCCACAAAAACAATGGTACCCAAGTCCATAGCATTGTTTTCAAAAGCCCCAGATTTCAATGTGAAACCTGAGTCCACGACGGCGTGGGCTGCTCCTCGCAACGCCCATGAAACCAAGCCGTTGGATGCAAATCGGGGACCCCACTTCTTGGACAAGCCCAGTGGTGGAAAAATGGTTTTATATATTTGAGTGATCTCCAGCAACTGACATTCTATTGTAATTTGATCTAGCATTCTATCTGACATATATTCTGACATTCTAGCTAGCTGACACTTTATCTGGAAAATGTTCTGACATTTTGTCTGGCATTCTATCTAGCATTCTATCTATCTGACGTATTGTGACACATTATCTGACATTCTATCCAACGTTTTATCTGCCACTTTATCTAAAGTCTGACTGACATTTTTTCCAAATATTTGCCAACATTTTATCTGGCATTCTGTCTGACATTTTATCTGGCATAGTGTAGGGGTCGAACAGCCCCAGAGCGCTGGCGAGCTGGCCATTCTGTTCAGGCCCAGCGAGCGCGATACAATCACGGTGTAGTTTGGATGCGGCTGGCAAGGAAGCTGGCGATGACGTTGGCTATGATCTTGGCAGAGGAGAGGGAGGTGAAGAAGGAGCGGGACAGTTGACACAAAATCTAGAGACCCTCACCTGGCGCGGAAAAACATCAATCATTGACAGGGGAGGCGGGCTGAAAATGGAGAAAAAGGGCCTCCTAGAACTTCCAGGGCTGGACTGGTCTTCTTTGCCGGGAATGTTGATCCTCAAGGTTTTAGAGCTTTGAATTCTGGAAGGTGAGGGTGAGAATCTCTAGTTTGTGCAACTGAAGGCAGCCAATGTAGTCTAGGTCCAAATCCCTTTGACCCAATTCGATGATCATTTTCAGGACGGCTGGATGTCCAGCTATGATTGGTTGATCACCCACAGCTCCCATCAGTGATTCGCACCAATTCACATCCCATGGAGAAAGAATACATAGTGCGCCTCTCTGGAAAGCCATCCTGCACCCTGGCCCGGACACAACATCGAGTACCAGAAACACCATACCAGACTAGTTCGAAGGAGAAAAAAGGAAGACCAGAGGTTGGCAGGCCATCTTTTCACCATCTCATGTCATTTTACCTTAGCACACCCCCGAGTCATGTCATGTCTGCAAAGGATCGCCTCGTCTCTGCTCGGCTGTCAGCCAAGTCCTAAAGATCCACCAAAATGTGGCGACCACCCAAAAGAGCGTAGCCAAATGGGTATGGTTTCAGATTTCCCCAAATGGAAGCCCAAAAAATTGTTAAAATATTGTGTATATATATATATATATGTGTGTATATATATATGTGTATATATATATGTGTGTGTATCTGTACATGTGTATATGTATATATATATGTGTGTATCTGTACATGTGTATATGTATATATATATATACATAGAGATATGGTGTATATATGGTGTGTATATATGTATAACATACATAAATATAGTGTCCATTTGTAAGAGTATCTCCATTTTAGGTCGTCTCGCGACCAAACAGAGACTCTTGGCCCTCAGCTGCCATTCTTCAGAATGCAAGAGTCGCTTCTCAGATCAACCATGGACATATCTAGAACAGTGGAAGTCGGATATGTCATATGTGCCTTGTATGCCAAGCAAGCTGAAGCAAATTCAGAAAATCAGAGGGAAAATCTTCGAAAATCTCAGAATACCCTGCATGTGGATGTGAAAATCATGATGTCCTGCCGTCTTTGGTTGAGTTCATGTTGGCTGTTGGCTGTTGGTGGTTGGCTCTGGTTTTGTCTCCCCAGGGCCCTTCGGGAATGGATCGGCTCACCAGTTTCACCCATGGCCAAGGTGGGGCGCCCTAGATAGCTACGGTTGTTGATAACTAGGTGAACCATGGTTTATGGTAAACATAACTATAGTTCATGGGGGCTAGAAATCAACCTCTAACTGCTGGTGCCCGACTCGTGGGGATTCAACCACACCCCCGAAAGAGGGTCAACTCCCCAATAATAGATGGATATATGGTTAAGATATGGTAAGATTCGCCATTTTCATCGTGGTTTTTGGTGGTTTGGAAGCCCTTAACAAGCCCCAGTCCTGTGTCACTGTCGCAGCTGCTGCCGCCGCAACCGCACGGGGCAGTTCAGGGAAGCCGGGGTCTGGCACGCACCCATCCCTAGGGGGGGTGAGCTTGGAGCTACATTTCAATGGAATAACTTTCAGGGAAACCGTCCAGAAAACTATGGTCTTTACCCCCAAGTATGGGTATCCCGCAGATTTCCCTTCAACTAATATCTGTTCAAGGATATTGACCCATAATTCTTCAGGGTGTTTTTCGCAATATGCATATGGTGGGATATTCACCAATTTCTGATGCATCATGAACACAACGGGATCTGGCAAAATCTCCAGGTCAAATCTCCAGCTGGGAAGCATTGGACCATGAAACACCTAACCATACCATTTTGCTTCATTCATGGATAAGTTCCCAATCCAGCGCAATCAGTGCTTGGAAGAGGGAACTGCTGATTTTTGAGTAACCGACTCACAAGGACCGTTTGTCGTATACAGCATCAACCATATATCATGGGTTCCCTATACATCTCTAGAGTAAACCTTCTAGCTGAAAAGCAGCAAAAAAAAGCAACAACAAATAGGCTGAAATATGCTGAAATGATGATTTGAAAACCTGAAGTGTTGGTCATTTCTTCAGTTTAACAACAACACATAAACCTGTCCGTGGTCCAGAAATCGGAAAGCTGCTGTGAACAATGGCTGGTCCTTCGGCAGTTGCCCCCGGAACCCGGCCTTGCGATGCGGGTTCAATCTCCTGCAGGCTCAAAGGAGGCGGGCGTTCAGGCAGCGAAGGGATTGATTAGATGATAGATATGATGAACATGACTATGGGAAATATCTGTAAAATTCTGTAAACATGATTTTCTTGAAGAAATTTCTTTCACCCCAAAAATTGCTCCTACATCACCACTTCCCCACCAGACCAATGGGAGATCCCCCAGCGTACCTCTGCATCGCTGAAACGAAGCTGCTTGGGACTGGTGTCATCTTTTCCCTGCACCACGATATCCCATGGAGATGGGTATCACACTGTGGAGGGATGGAAATTTTGTGGAAATTCAACATAGTCAAAGCAAGAAAACAAAAAAACATGAGGTATCCTGGTCTAAAGTGGAGAACTACTTTGTGAATGATTTTGGAAGTCCAATTCACTCCGGCACCATGTAGAAATGTATTTTACAAGTAATCCTTCCGGTATGTAGATGAAGACATCCCCAAATGTGTCGGCGGAATTTTGCAGAGTCCACATATTGAAACAACAAGTTCATACATAGATCAAACATGAGTACCCATTAAAATGGGATGGTTGAAAACCAAAAATGATCTATATAAATGTATCAAAATCGACAAAATGGATACATGAACCCAAATCTTGACCATATCCCTACTATCAGGTTTTCCCCTACTGGCAATGCGAGCCAGTTTTGGGTATGGAACTTGTTACAAAATACCAGGAAAGTTTGAAAAATCCATGAAAATCCTCTTTTGGCTGCCTTAAAATGCTGGATGTTCCATAGTTTTCGACTTTTCGGGCAAAATAAGACAAGAATTGACTGAATGGGCCAGGTTGCGTCGGATGACGGAGGCTTCGCCAAGTCTTGGAGCCTCCTGGAGGATTTCCGGATTTTCTGGTTCCACTTGATCTTTCAAAATCCACCAATTTCAAGATCTTTCAAAGTGGAAATTCTGAATTGGTGGATTTCTGAATGATGTTTGCATTTTGAAAGATCTTGAAAGTGGAACCACTTTCAGTACATTCAGAATCCTTTAAGATACAAAATACCAAGATCCCATAGATTACGAGCTGTTCGCAGCTATTTGAGATATTGACCGACAGGTTATAACCAATAATTTGGGAACCCAAAATCCTTGACGTAAATGGAAGGCCGTCACAATCCTGCATCAATCCTGCCAATGTCTTTCAGCAAAGTTCCCTTTCCAGCTCTGTCCTTTCAAGCTCTTGCGGATCAACGCTGCCACGCTTGCCTGATTTGTTCCAGTGGGTTTCTCTTCGGTGGAAGGGGTTTCTTTCGAGCGCTGATTTTCTTCCGGACTTGTTTGCTTTTTTGTTCAGGGGCTCTTTCCTTGCCATTTGCATTTCGGAGCTGAAATCTCTAAAGCTAAAATCTACAGTTTCGCGCGACTTATTTTCACATATATGCGCAGCCGAGAATTTGCATGGCGTGCGAAACATGGCAAAAACCTAAAAGCGTATGGTATATAGTTGCAGCACTTTGAAACCAGTATCTTTCAGTTGCACATTTCTTGTGGATCTTTTCGAGCTTAGATCTCCCATTGTTGCTGCACCATGTTTGTAGCATTTTTGCAGCTGGAACTTGTCATGTGGCTGGTATTTGCAGCACTTCGAGATAAGATGTCTGTTCCTTGCTTGACGATTTGATGTTGGCTGTAGTCTTTCATAGCGCTCTTGCACAATAGCAGCGTACTCGAGATTCGGCAGGGGTCGGCGGATATTATAGGTACATAAATTCAGAAAAAGCCAGGAAAGCCAAGAAGGTTACATCCCCATTCTCAACGATTGCACTTGCAGTTTCACAGCTACAAAAAGTAAAGTCAAACACGACACTGCACATAGCGCACAACACAACACAACACAACACAACAACACAGCACAGCACAGCACAACACAACACATACTCAACACGTCAAATCAAATGCCACATTTCACGCAGGACGTTTTGTAGCGCACAGCTAGTTGACATGTCCAGGGTGCCGCTCTGGACACACTAAATCTACACTTGGCTACGCCACCACAGTGGCCTACCCCGATATATGGTTTTGAAACATCCCACGTGTCGGCGTTTGATGGTGCGTGAGGTTTTGCATGAGGTTTTGTGATGAAGTCATATGTTTACCTATGCAGCATTGTGTTTAGCTTCGGAATTCTGGGCAAATGGAAAATCTGTCAAATGGAAAATGGGCTTACGTGTTGTCTCCCACCCAGCAAACAAGGGCTTCAACTTAAGAGTGTGGCACTTGAGAGTGTGGCACCAAAGCTAGATGTATGATCTGGGTGGAGGTGGTCAAATTTGGTGCATGCTGCAAAAGCAATGCTTTTCGCGGTGTTTTCTCTACCTCCATGTCCAAATGAGAATCTGAACCTGAACAATTCATAAACTCCACGCTCAAAAATACGGCAAAGGTAAAATGCGTGATTTTGGCTTCTTGACAAAGCAATAAACATGAGATTGAGTTCGCGTTTCGGGAGGGAGGGAGGGAGGGAGGGAGGGGGTGTGAAGGTTCAGAGCTAAGGGGGTGGTTTACGGCGAAAAAACTCCAGGTAGCCCTTCCAGCAGCGCTCATGATAGGGGCAGGACCTTGTGGACTAGGCCGACTAGGCATCACATTTTGAGGGTTTACCTGGGATCAATGGGTTGAATCTATGATGTTTTTTACACATTCCTGGTTCAGTTAAGAACGGACGCACCATTCTATCCCTGAAAACATCTGCCATGTTCTCTCATTCCAATCATTGGCAATAACTTCCCAAGATTGTTGGATGGTGATATTCTCATCTGTTTGATCTAGGATGTTCCAATATCGTCCATAATGGCTGAGGGACATGGGTCCTCATGGGATTCTCTGTGATGGTTTGTCGGATGCGGGACAGCAACATCCAATGGATGGTTAATGGTTTTGAGTTTAATACCAAAAGTTGCCACCACTTTCCACGACCCAAATTTGGTGTTGTCACATGCCATCAAATTCGCCCCAGTTTCAATGCTCAAAGTTGTCATGAATTTGGTCATTGCTCCATTTGAAGCCCAACAAAAAATGGTCATCAACCAGAACCTGGTTGCCCCTAACTATCATGTGGCTGGGAAACTCAATTCGTAGCTCTAACTGGCTCCCCATTGAAAAAACGGGAATTTGTTTACCCCTAGCTCTGAATCGCTTTCTCCATTCACCACCCATTCACCACTGGATAGGTGCATATCATATTCCGTTTATATCCCATTTCCCAGCTCTCCCTGTTCCAACCAATAACAAATCTCCATCGGATCCAACGAAGCCTGCCTTGACCCGATGGCCCAGGCTGCGCCGGTTCCGGCGGCAACGGCGGCAGTTCCATGCGCGGCTTCCGCGCCATCGGCTCCGGTGGCAGTTCCGGTGGAAGTTCCGGTGGCAGTTCCGGTGGCAGTTCCGGCGCCGGGGGATCTGGCAGAGCGACCCAGGCGCAGACCAATGGACCCCCGACATTCATCGAGTTTTGGGTGATTCAATCTTGAGAAATACCCAACAAGGCCATCATCAAACACAGTACCACCTTGGCCAAAACGGGAGTTGAAGGGACCAAAGATCTTGGGCAGATTGCTCTGCACCAATACAGAGATCGGGATGCCATCCATGAACACCTAACTTTCAAAACAGCAACACCGAAAGAAGCGAAGGGGAAGTGCTGTAGCAAAGCCCAAGTTTTTGGATAAGACAACATATTTTTTTTCGGTTTCTTGTCAAAATTCCGATTTCGTTGGTTACAGCAAAATCACTATTTATCCTCTAAATTTGGATGATTTTCCCATTAAAACCTCCATTGATAGGGGATTTTCCATGGCTATGTTAAATAAGCAGAGGGTAATTTCTTGTTGGTGAAAAAATGCCCATGGCTCCCTCGTGTTTCCCCAGTCCCTAGTGGCTATCCAGGCCTCTCGCTTCCGGAAGTTCCTGATCGCTTGGGACGTCAGGTCCGTTCAGCAAAATGGCCTCCAGAAACCACAGAGTTTGTCACTTGAACCATCAAATTGGATGCCACTGTAGAATCTTTTAAGAGGAGATAACCACATCTGTTTGTGTCGAGTGAAGAGGTAAGTTTGAAAGCAGCAAATTTCATAGAGATTGGTTTGATTGACACAATTTTGGTAGAGATAAGTTTGAGAGAGATACATTTGATAGAGATCATTGTGGTAGCGGTGCATTTTTGATAGCAGTAATGATTCTGATAAAGGTAATTTTGATAGAGACAAGTTTGCTAGATTTAAGTTTGATAGAGATGATTTTAACGGATAAAAGTTTGGGAGCGATAAGTTATAAGGAGATAGGCCTGATAGAAAGTTTGATAGATGATATATGTTTGATAGGTAAGTTTTGTAGAGATACAGTAAGTCAAGTTGATAGAAGAAAGCATCACAGTAATCAGTTTGATAGGGATGAGTTTGGTAGAGAGAGAAGGTGAAGAGATAAGTTGGATAGAGATGGGCTTGATAGAGGGAAATTTGATAGAGATAAGTTTGAAGAGCAAGGAAGAAGGAAGGACGGACGGAAGGAGAAGGACAAAGAGGACGAGAGGTAGCGACACCGTGATGTATAGGAAAAACAAGTTTTATGTATCAGACATGACCTTCCTACATGTGTACAGTAGCTACAAATGAAGAACCACTAAGTCATTCGCCAGCCAAACCACGGCTTCCCGAGCAATTCTGAGTGTTTTTGCCACATGTCACGTGTATCCAAAATTCGGACATAGCTTACGATATCACAGAAAGGCATCACACATAACTTGGCCAGCAGGAAATGCAGCCAGGAAATCTTGAAATGTCCTCAGTTCAACATATCTGACATAGCCTCCGATCAACTAGAAGAGTTGGAAAATGCCAGCCATTTCTCACTTTCTGGGGACCGCGCACCTGATATTCTAGTACTTCTACCACCAAAATATTCCAAAAATGTTCCAAGAATGACCAGCCAATCTGTGGGTCCCTAGATCTACTTACCTACCGCCATCGCCCACCAAGAACCTCTTGTTCAAGGCCATTCTCAGTCGGGTCAACCTGCCATGAAAAGTGTGAATCGATGATAACTCCTTGGATGGTTATTTCACTCAATTGCTAAAAGAAACATAGTTCCAGTTCCATAGTTGAAAGATTATTCCTCCATTTGGGCGACCTACTATACAATCATTGCAACTCAGCACAGCTAAAGCCACACTTGCGATCTTCGGATCTCTCGTCATCCACATCATCATCTGGCATCTATCACAGTGATGCTGCTGTCTGATTTAAAAAAAAGGGTTCGTTTATGTAGGGGGTGGTCCATTTCAATCAATAATTTAGGGTTTTTTGTTTCACTTTTCAGCCAGGTTTGAGTTCCTTCCCCAACAAACATGCAAAAGTCGAAAAAACTAACCACAGGACGATGTGTTCAAAACTATTTCCACAAGAATTGTCAAAAGATGATTCTTGTCCAAAAAACTGTGGAAACAAATCCTGAACCCCAAAATATTTTTCCACGAGGATTCTCATTCATTTTTTGCATAGGCGGAATTAAACAAAACAATAAAACAATTCCACATAGTCACATCACAAAAGTCCACATAATGATGGATATTCACTGTTTCTCCCATTCTTCCACCATGCCCCACCACCTCCAGCTCTTCCGCAAGGCCGGGAAAAGCCTTGGGCACCTCCGATCCGGAGAGCCAACATTGGCCCAGCATACTCCCAATAAACATGCGCCCTACAAAGGCCCAACAAAAAGCATATGGTTTTATTTATTGGAACTCCGGAGCTAACACTCCGGTGCGGGCGGCTGTCGTCGCGAAGCGACCAGAATATGGAAAAATGATGGAAAAATGATGACACAACACTTAATGAAGCACTTGCAATGCGAACAAACTTGGACATTTGGACCATGACAAAGCCGAAAAAGTGTCTTGACCCAACCTGGGAGCTCAAATCATCTCGACTCAGAGATGCTTTCGCAGGACCAATCTCCTCCTGCGACGTCGTTTCTGAAAATGGATCCCCAAGTCACCATGATTGTTTCACCACTAAAATGGTCGAGTTTTGGATGATGTGGGGGTACCCCCTTGAAAATATCCTTTCAGGAAACCTCCATATGACTCCAAAAACTTTATGAGATTTTCTGACAGCCACAGAGTGGAAAGTGAGAGCTTCGAGTCGTTTGCCGCTTTCAGCACGTGTTTTGCATGTGTTGTTTTGCTGTTCTTTTGCTGCCCATGTTTCTGGATGTTTCTTTGGTCGACCAGCAAAAGCCTGAAGCCCCTGGTGCCTGCAACTTGTCATCAGGACCGAAGTGCAAGGGAGCACCTCTGTAATTGGACAAGAAAAAGCGACCATATTCCTTCTCCATGCATCCAATTGGAGGGGAGAAGAAGGAAAGATCTTCCAGAGGATGGAAGCTCTAAATGTCTGAATTCTCTAAGTGCTTGCTTCTTGTCAACACCAACACACAGAAGACGAAAACCTTCTGTCATTCTTGGAAATATCCTGAGTCAAAGCCTTTAAAAGCCTTCAAGAATGTTCCAATGTCACGTGGTCTTCAGGATTCCTTTGGTTTCCGAGGTGTTTAGTCACAATTTCTGGCTGCAAGTCAACCGGGACCTTGAGCCACCGGCTTGGGCACTGTCAAATGTGAAGGCAACGTGTAAAAAGCTGTGGTGTCAAAACATGGGTATTGCCCTTAGCAACAGGTAAATGACCCACAGGAGTCTTTCCTTTCTCGTCTTTGACCATCCACTATTTGACTATTTGGGATACCCAATGGCTTTTCCTACCCATCTTGAGCTCTTACAATGCTGCAGGTTTCATTCCGTGGCTGCATCTTTTTTTTCCGTCCAATCTGGTGGCCGAGAAGCCCCCCGCGCGAGCTCACAGCTCTTGGCAGATGGCTCCACAACTTTCTGACTTCATCCCAAAAGAATTTGGGTCCTCGTAATACTTGCGCAAGTTCTGGTCAAATGACATTTGCAGGGGTTAACTTGGGTAATCCCAACATGGGATGACTTATAAGTAATAAAAGTATGAAAGAAAAGATTGGTCACAAGGCCTCCAATGTAGACCCTATACCGCCTATACCCTTCTGAACCAAAAATGAACGAAGTCCCGGCGTTGGTTTTCACTGCATTGGATCATGGGGAGCCTTGCGTTGCGGCCGACACTCAGCCGGTCGTTGAAAATTCGTCAGGCTCCGGAAACTGCGCGGTCCGGAAGGTTTTTGAATGCCGGGACGGGTCAAAATTGGGACGAAACACCAGCTATCCAAATGTCCATGGTCTTATTTGTGCTATTCAGGGCTATTCATGTTCTTGTGAATCCTATGTGCTTGACATTTCTAGTGGCTTCAAGTGAACTTGCTCAAGGTGCCTGACCAAGAGTGCAAGGTTTAACCCAATCCCAAAGTTCAAAGATTATAAGGAAGGGAATGCCGACTTCTGAATCTTCAAACGGGGAATGGACCAACTAGTGATCATGTTTTATACCATGTAGCATCCAAGTTGGCGACTTTGAGCCCTGCCGAAACCGCCCAAAGATCTCCCGTACCAGGCCGCCTCCCATTGCGGGATGCGCTCCTGGTTTCAGCAGATGGGCTATGGCGGTTTGACCCTTCGAGTTCGGAAAACTTCTTGATGTAAAGCCATAGGCCACAGGATGAAATGGAGATGCACTCCCCATCAGTCCCCATCTTCTTCGCCTTGTGGGGGAAACTGGAAGCGAACCCCCGGGCTCCATGGCTGACCATCATTCAAGTACCATATTTTTGCCAGCTACTACGTGCACCAATTCATCGGCAATCTTGATAGGAACAATGATGTTCAAAACCATGGAATGGAATGGGTTTGCAATTCTTTTCACAAGGTGAGTCGACTCCTGGTTCCTCCAACACATATAGGATAATGTAAAGAATATTCCAATGTATTCACTCAATCTCCACTCAACTAACTCTACATAAACAGATCAGACAGAGATATTAGTGACTTCCTGCAGTCTCTGTCTGCTACTGCTGTACTTTTTTCAGGTTCCCCAGCTCCATCGGATGAGATGATGCCTGTTGGGGATCCATTGGTATCCAACTGGGGATCAGCATTCATGGCACTGATTTCTCGCAAACCCAAGCCAAAACTAACAACAACTATTACTGTCGTAATGACAATGCCGGCAATCGTAGTCATCATCATGGTAGAATGTTGTCCTTGGTAAGAAAGAATAATGATAGGGAAAAAAGTAATATACTGTACATATGTGTGTATAATCAATCTACATAAATGATGAAGAAGTCGATAACGTGCTATTGTCTTCAATTGCTAAAGACAATCAAGAAGCATCACAGCAAGAAACATTATGATACAGTAAAATATGAGTGTGCCAACAAGAAATTAACAAATATGTCGTCATCGCAAGCTTGATTGTAAATAGGGCCATAGCATTGCGCCTACATGGCTTCAATAGTTTGGAACCACCATATCTTGTTTTTGCTGTGCGGCTATGTGTCAAAACCTGGCATTTTGCTGAACCCTAAGTTGATGCTATCATAGCTTTTGGACCCATTCCCGTCCTTGCGATGGTAGTAGTATGTGTTGCCTTCGCCATCCTGCCCCCAAACCCGGCATGTCTGGGTCCAATATCCTTCCCCATGTTAGGGGCAGTCAAGCATCATTCAACGTTTTGAAAAATGCTTAGTCAAGGTGATGCTTGTATTCAAGCCACGTCCACATGCTGCTTCGCATTTCCTGTCCTTTGATTCTCCCTCTGCTAAGTAAACCTGGGTATAATGAAGCATCAGAGCCCCTTGCAGGATGTGATTGCACTACTGCCTCACCACAGGATGGGGAAGCCCCAAAACGGCATCAAAATCGACCCCAAATATGGCCATACTGATGACATACTGGCAAAAATGATCACGAAATAGATCCCATTTATACCCAAGCAATTCGTCGAACAAAAAAGGGATCCAACCCTCCTGCCTGAGCCGAAGCCCAGCCGGGAGGCAGTTTGGGAGCGGTGGCTTCTGACCTTGGAGGTTTTGTCGTAAAAAAAAAACACTGGGAGGTCAAACCGTTCAAAACGTAGATGAAACCAGCAAAAATGGGAGGGAAGCAGATGACCTACTGAAAATGATGACTTTGCAGTGGGCAAAGTCATATCAAAGGGTACTTGGAGGTACATCCCGTCGTAACAGGTCACAACTGGACTGTCTGACGATGGTGAATGTGGATGATCTTCCAATTCCAAACTTTAAGTTTGGGGGTTCTATTGGAACTCAAACTGATCCACAAAACCATTGGTTCTGAGTGTTTGCTGGTGTTGAACACAAAACATACTTCTAGATTTGCAGTAGCAAAAATCAGCCTTGCTGAGCCTGGGAAAACCTGGGAATGCAGCCCGAATAAAGCAGGCTCGCCAACTGAAGCAGTTGCTGGTGGTTTGCGTCCTCCATTTTTGGAGAAAATAAGACATCTTTCACCCACCGGTCAGAAACCCGTGTCTGCTAAGAATGCCCGGAATGCCCCATCCATTACATATATATATATATATAGTACAAAAAATATAGCTATAGGTTTATGTTATAATACTACACCGTCGATATATAAATACATGTTGTTCTATATGATGTAATGTAATATAATATATATTATTAATATTATTATTATTGTTATTATTATTATTGTTATTATTATTATTGTTATTATTTTATTATTATTATCATTATTACTATTCTTATTATTATGATTATCATTATTATGATTATCATTATTACTATATTATTATTCTTATTATTGTTATTATTATTACTATTATTATTACTATTATTGTTATATACATTGTCATTGTATCATTATATATACATAATTGTAATATAGAAATACAGTGCAAATGAATATACCCCACTCGCTCAGGCAACCAGAGGCACAATTTCTGGGCTTCTAACAGCTCCTTACTCTCCAGCCACGCCGCCGGGCCCTGCGTCAGAAGTGCAACGCTCCCAGCCCCCGTAGATGCGAGCTGCAACGAAAGCACCAAGAGTTGCAAAGGTCTCCAGCAATGGACTGCGTTTTTTTGGAGAGTCGACCAAATTTAAGGTCCATCTGCTAGAGCCCAGGAGAATTCGAGTGGACATGAGTGGAATCTGGCAAACTCCACTTCACCTAGGACCTAGGAGATGAATTCCTCAGACACATGGCGCATTACTGGGGGATTCCAAACTCTACCCCAAGCAATAGTGTTTCTTTGCCAACCCCATGAATAATCCACTCTGGGGCTTGAATTCAGCAATCCGCAATATGGAAATGGATGAAATGGGATTCTTATGGATTTTTCAGAGTTCAAACACTGAGCAAAATCGCTGGGAAATTTTAATATTGGCCTCTCCTTGACCATGCAATCTCTGGCCAAAGCATCTGAACTTTTCACACGGAATCCGAAATCTTTTTCTGATTGAAACAATGACATTCCCAAATTCGGGTCATTTTGAATCATTTTGAATCTTGAGCTATTCGATTTCAGGTCTGGAATTCTTTGATGCTCACATGGCCCAAGGCCCCCATCTCCCGTGCCTGTGCCCGTCTTTCTGGCGATTCGGGGAAGTCAGTGGACTCCTGACAGAGATTGACATCTACCGGGAGCCAGGTGGCACTTCACCGAGGAAGAGCGGTAGCAAGTTTCGTGCAACCATTGGGACTGCCATGTTTCGCATCCTCTTCTATTCTGTACTCTTTGTCAAGCCTCAGCTACGCCATCGTCAACAAAGGGCGACAAAGCCATTGAGTTTGACACAAAAGCCCAGCCCCCGCCCTTTCTGGGTCCGGGCCAACCAAATTCCTCTACAGTTTTTGTCCTTTGCTTCTTTTCCATCCCGGGCCAAGTCACTTGTTCCGCTTTTTCGGTCCTTTCCGCTCATCAGGCTCCTTCCAGCATGGAATGTGAGGGCACATTTTGGGTCAAAAATGCTCTGGACAGTCTTACCTTTCAAAATAGGGATTTCTAGCCTCCAACGAATAGTGGCATCCGTGTCTTTTTTCGTGTAGCAAGCGTAGCCGTTCGCACAGCTTTGGAAAGCCACTTGATGCTATGGGTTTTTGATCATGGATTCAGTCGTTGGTTTCTGATTTTCGGTTTGAATGCTGCGATATCTCCATTTATCTTGATTTGTCCCCAATGTTGGTTGATTGGTTGGTACCAGTTGGGCATGGGTGAAAAATGACGGCCCTTGAAATCGATCTTCATCGTGGGCAGTAACCATCCCAGTTCCATCGAACTGGAGCCCAGGGTTCAGCTCGGATCTCAAACCATGAAGTCAAGTGCTCCTGCACTGTAGCTTCAGTACCTCACGGTGACTGGCTAACATGTGGTGAATTCACCGAGGTGGAATTCACGCTGAAAAGATCTGGGAATACCTTTCGGAACAGTATGGAACATGGTCATCCATAGGAATCCCCCAAAAGATTAGTACGAAGTATATTAGAAAGTAATCTACCACTATAGTTTGGTCGGATTTTACCAACTTCGATCCGAAAACTTGGGGTTACTCGGTTACTGTCTCCATAGGGCACTCGCCGTCGACGCGATCTCGCTGATCTCGGCAGGGATGCTACCCACAGGATGCTCCACCCGGGTTGGCTGTTCGGCTGCGGGCCTGCAGTTAGCGGAAAAAAGTGGTTAAACTGAATTTCAACACTGTAAATCAGTGAGGAAATCATTCGAAATGCCAACTTGCTGGGTACTTTTCTGCAAACTTCGGAAGAGAAGTTTTGTTTGCCCGTCAAGACATACTTTCGTCTGCTGATGTGCCCAACAATATTGGATGTGCCCCAAACCCAGTTGTTTCTTCTCTCTTCTCTCCAAAAGAGGCATCGCTGGTGGATTGTGGAAACAACCACTTGAAGCACTGCACGGCCCCAGTGAACTGGGCCATGAACATCAGACAGTTCTGGACACATTGGAGAGGGTCTAGTGAAATATCGCATGAAAAAACCACCCAAAAAAAGCGGTGGCATTTTCAACATCCATTTCTGTAGCTGATGTGCGGAACATGTCATAAATATGTTTTCTGAAATGGGGTACCCAATAGTCCAATATCTATCCAAATTACATTCATCACACTGGCCACACTCAGGCGTATACATCCTCTATTTTAGACTCATACCCCCTATCAGCTGCCTGGCATTTTGCTCCTCCACGGGCTCAGTTGCTTCGGGATGGAAGGCGCGCCGTGCACGGGTGACGTTTTCCTCATACCTCAGAACTGGTTTCTGGTCACTGAACCCAAGGCTGGCTGGTTAAAACTGAGAAAAAAAAACTTCCCCGTATGGAACTCCAACAAACATAAACAAACCGCAAAGGAGTTGTCGGAGTTGTCGTGAAAAAGGGCAATATTGGAAACAAGCAACCATGGATCCCCAGGAGGATAGTTCGCAAGGTTCTTTCGGTGTTCCTGCCAGGTTTTGTTGGAAGAACCCACTACCCGTTGGTTGCTACGCATCAAATAGCTTCTAGTTATCGATGATCCCTGTTTAAACTCGCGTAAACTTTACCGATGGTCTCAGAGGTATTGACCTATCACCATGTGTTTATATCAAGATATGATGCGCATCTTGACAAAAGCCCCTGAACTTTTTTGCAGTCCTTGGAGCCTGCAGGTTCCAGATGCGTGCCACAATGTGCACTCCTTGAACTCGGTTCATCAGCTTCAAGTGACATGAATTATGTGTGAAGAGGAGGGTTGCGAACCAGTCAAATAAGAAATACTTGGTTGAGCTGGCAAAGACTGTGGTTGATACACTGATACACATGATGTCATTGATTTTTTGCAAAGGACAAGCACTGCGAATGCTGAACAACACGTCTCTGTCAACCTGATGGAAAGGAGTAAAGGATCGAAGGACTTTGACAGAATGTTTGGATAAAAAGTTGTTTTTCTGACCACCATGACAACAAACAATTTGTTGTATCACTGATCTGTTTTTCCAGATCAACAAAACAAACTCTGAAACATTCCACGATTTGACGTTACTATCTATGAAAGAACCAATATAAACTGCCGGGCGCCCGAGTTGTGCCCAATTCTCTGGTGGTTCTGTCACAACGGTTCGTTTGTTGAATCAGCTGTTCTGTTGTTCAAAATCCAGCTTTTGAAGTAACTGTTTCTTGATTGATGAAAACACGTGTTGCTTCGGTGGTGGAATTTCGTAGAACTCATCCTTTTGCTTGAATCCGAAAAAAAAAATGGACTGTATCTCAAATCATGTTGAAATGTTCACCAGCCATCCAATTGCTGCTGGCTGGCGTTTGACCCACCAAAATTTGACCGGCCAAGCATCGCATCGGAGACCCAGGTCCCATTTGGACGACCAGATTTGCGACACAGGAGGCACATCAGCGCACGGGTGCCCTGAGGATAAAAAAATGGGGGATTTCCATAAATGGGGGATCAACATGGATCAACAATAGCTGGATGGTTTATAAGGGAAAATCCATCTATAAGTGGATGATTTGGGGGGTACCCCCATTTTCCGAAACCTCTAATTGATAGTGATGAATTTCCGGGAAAAAAAAACAGTCCGACACGCATACAAATGAAGTTTGTGATGTGTCCATGAATGCTACATGCAGGTATATAACCTTTTTGATGGATGTCTCATGTTTAACAGTACGTATGTAATGCATTGAGGAGACATGAGCAAGTGAACGAATGAATGAAGGAATGAACTTAACGAACGAAGGAAGGAAAGAAGGAAGGAATGCATGCATGCATGCATGCATGTATGCATGTTTACATGTTTGGGTTTGCTTGCCTTTGTATGGATTGGTGTGCAGGCATGTTTGTGCGAAGATGCATGTACATCGCATCCAGTCAGTGTAGACGTATGCTGTATCTTCATATACATGTATAGTATGTATTTATATATATATGCATGTGTGGAAATCATAAACAAGAAGTGTGATTGCATACATATTTGTATCTATTTACAAATACATGCATTGCATTGCATAGCATAGCATAGCATAACATTACATTGCATTGCATTGCATTGCATTGCATTGCATTGCATTACATTACATTACATTACATACATACATATACATATATATATATACACAGGCACATAAGGATTCAGAGAGAGAGAGAGGGAGAGAAGAAGAAGGGAGAGCAAGAAACACTTAAGACTCGGGAGCAAGAGACATTTGCATGTATCTTCATATGTATCTAAAAGAATGTGTATGTATATAATGTTGATTTTCTGGAAGTATGGATATCCTTAATTGTGTAGATCATTGTAGATCTATGTGATGATGGTAGGTTTGTTGGCTTGGAAAGCTGAGCAGACTGGGCTCTCTCAACCAATGTCTGGAAAAAATCAAAATGTCACCTGTTTTTCTTGAAAGGCAAGATTGCTCCTGGTCAATACCTGGTAGGACAAACCGGACAAACCTGATCCCAAAATCTTAGCCTGACTCTAAACCTGGTCTCCTGGCGTACCACACATCGAAAAACAGAGTCTGCACCTTGCCGTGGCTGCTGGCCTCATAGGGCACCCAGGCCAAATATGGCAGCTCTGGAGCTCGATAGCCTTCGGCTTCCATTTCCGAGGCCTCTGGTGGCTGATCGCAGGATGGCCATGGCACCATTGGGTGCGCTCAAAGCGCAGAACATTTGATTTATGAAGTTCACCAGTCCGTTTGCTAAACCAGTTTCCCTATTAAAACTGCTATTTGGGGGTATATATACTCTATTTTCAGGTACCAAACACATTTGTGTCGCAAACAATTCTGTTCAGTTCAACCCACAAAGCCTGGACCAATGTAAAGCACGTGTCGATTGTGACTGACAGCTGAATTTACCCAAAGTGGTCTCGACACTGTGGACCCTAGCAAGATGTTTTGCATGCATGTATGCATGTATGCGTGTATGCGTGTATGCGTGTATGCGTGTATGCGTGTATGCGTGTATGTGTGTATGGGTGTATGTGTATGCGTGTATGCGTGTATGCGTGTATGCGTGTGTGCGTGTGTGCGTGCGTGCGTGCGTGCGTGTGTGCGTGTGTGCGTGTGTGCGTGTGTGCGTGTGTGCGTGTATGCGTGTGTGCGTGTATGCGTGTGTGCGTGTGTGCGTGCATGCGTGTATGCGTGTATGCGTGTATGCGTGTATGCGTGTATGCGTGTATGCTGTGTATGCTGTGTATGCTGTGTATGCTGTGTATGCTGTGTATGCTGTGTATGCGTGTATGCGTGTATGCGTGTATGCGTGTATGTGTGTATGCGTGTATGCGTGTATGCGTGTATGGGTGTATGCGTGTATGCGTGTCTGTGTGTCTGTGTGTCTGTGTGTCTGTATGAATGTCTGTATGTGTGTGTGTGTGTGTGTCTGTGTGTCTGTATGTATGTGTGTGTGTGTGCGTGTGTGTCTGTATATGTGTATGTGTGTCGGTCTGTATGTCTGTATGCCTGTCTGTATGGATGGATGGATGCACGGATGCATGTATGGATGTGTGCATGTATGCATGTACGGACGTACGGACGTACGTAGGTAGGTAGGTATGTATGGACGTATGTAGTTTGTATCTGTCTATCTATCTATCTATCTATCTATCTATCTGTCTGTCTGTCTGTCTGTCTATCTGTCTATCTAATCTATCTATCTAATCTAATCTAATCTAATCTAATCTAATCTAATCTAATCTAATCTATCTAATCTATCTAATCTATCTAATCTATCTAATCTTTCTAATCTATCTAATCTATCTAATCTATCTAATCTACGTAATCTATCTAATCTATCTAATCTATCTAATCTATCTAATCTATCTTAATCTATCTATCTATCTAATCGATCTATCTATCTATCTACCTACCTACCTACCTATCTATCTATCTATCTATTGTCTATGTATCACTGTGTCTATGTGTCTATGTATCCATGTTGTTGTATGTGTTGTCTCGTATAGTATCATATCGTGTCGTGTCCTGAGTCCTGTCGTGTCCTGTCGTGTCCTGTCGTGTCCTGTCGTGTCCTGTCGTGTCCTGTCGCGTCCTGTCGTGTCCTGTCGTGTCCTTTCATCTCGCGTAGTGTCGAGGTGTGGTCTGTGTTTGGGGGTGGGTGGCATGGCATGGCATAGTAAGGTATGGTATATACTTGCACGGTAATGTGAGGTACTGTAAGGTAATGAAATGCAGTGCAATGCAATGTAGTCTGTGTGTGTGTGTATAGTATGTATATAGATATGTATATTGATTTACTGTAACCGTACAAGTGTACAAGTGGATGTTTGAGTTGTATATTTATATGAATTGAGATGTGTGTACTCCAGTTTTGACCATGGCATATCCCGGGCCCCATGTTTCTCGTACCCTGCCCATGGACAGGAAAACGTGATGACCTGTTTCCATCTTTCCAACTTCGTTTTATGCGACTCCTAAGTGGCTGGAGGTAACCATGTGGATATGATGGCGATACTTTTGGGATATCATGGGGATGGCCAAAACATGCCAAAACATATTTGAGTGTGTCTGAAAATGGGGGTGTTACTCACGGTTACTCCGTTTTGTGGGAAATATCATGAGCATCCAACGGAAACGGGGGTACTCCATCAAACAAACTGTAAAGATGGGATAAGAGTCTTGCCCATACTGAACCTTGGTACCCAGCTGCAAAAATTGCCAGGTCACAGCGCCAAAAAAATTGATACCCAAAAGACTCCCGAATTTTGGAAAGCGAACCAACCGGTTTTCAGGGATAATTTTAAGCACCTGAATGGATGAAGTTCACCGATGAAAATGCGTGGTTCATGGCAAAGTCGACACTATCACAGTTTCTGGAAATTTGTAAAACAAATTTCCCATGTGCGGATTTTAAATCACCAAAACTTGAAGCATCTTGAAGCTAGCAGCGGTGCTCAGATGCTGCTCATCCAGAGCTTTGTTGCAAGGTAGACACCTCTTTTGGCCATTCACCACTTCCTCACGCCGAATACATCGACGATATCGATGTAACGATGTGTCGAGGTGGACAGGGTCCAGGCAATCGGAACCATATGGATATGCAGAAACCATCAGAAACCACTGATTTCGTGGGAAGAGGCGCAGCCCCATCAGACCAATCAATTCGAATGTGCAAGACCCCACATGGGCATTGAATTGACACCATCAAAATCATAGGATTCCAATCGACAATATCGGACACCGTCAGCTCTCCTGCCACTCTTCAAGGCCCTTGGCCTGTGTCACCTGAGCTAAGCAAAGCAACGGCTCAAGAATGTAATGAAAACCGGTGTGGAAGCACAAACAAAGTGGTCATGGAGTCATGGATTGCATTCATCATGCCATTTTTTGGTGACAAAACGAGCTGACCCATCCCCTCGACACTTGCATGTTTTCATCCGTTCAAGAACTTCAAGAAGCGACCAGGTGGGGCGATGTGTTGGGGCACACCCGTTTCCCAAGTTCGGAACAAATATCGGGACTGATTTCAAAAATTCAAGCACGAACATATTTCCAAGTTTTTTCCCACATGTCCAGCAAATTGGGCAGTTAATTGCTAATTTTGGTGTTCCTCTGTTCCACTTATCGTCAAAACTACGAGAGTGCATAAATTTGATAGCCAAAAGTTTGATCCAAATTATGTCAATATTTGACCCCGATATTTTCTTGGAAATGAAATGAAATGCCTACCTGTCAGCTGGGCCCTTGATTGCGCCACCTGTCACTTGCCACTGCGCCTGCACTCCATTTTTTCCCTCGTCTTTGTTTTGCGGCCTGCCATGCGCAGCGACGGCTGTGCCAAGTTAATTTCCAATTTGATATCCAATAAATGTGGCCAAAGCCAGCCTGACATAATGATAGGAAGTTCATGCACACTTTTTGTCCAGTCGCGAAGAAAAGAAAAAAAACTACTGGGGTTTTGACCAAAGTAGGCCTGCATTTCCTCCGAAAATAAAAAAACGTTTCCCAATCGTACAAATATTGCCAAAAGATAAAAAAAACAACAAGACCCGCCTGAGTTTGTTGGACCCTTTCTTCATGGCACATGTCAAACGGGTGGTGGTTGTGGTCCACTGCTGACATCATTTGTATGCCTATGGATCAAAAACGGATCAATCCCCTGGTGAAGAGAAAAATAGTTGGTATATGGGCCACGGATGTTCGACCCCATAATTATGGCATCATCGGTTTTGACGCATTCCAAATTAAAGCTTTGGAAATCCAGCGAGTTTTTCAAAGAATACGACAACAAAAATTTAATCAGCTGCTGATCAATAAGTTTTGCAAATGTGCGCACAAACTTGATGCCAAATGTATTGTTGAAAATGGTTAATACCGTAATTTTCCGAAATTGTCCGAAAGCAATGTCCAGGAATTGCTGAAAAAAGTGGAGCGGCAAACGCGAAATGCGAACATATTCGGCAACAAAAGAAACATGCGCCACTCAAAACCAGCACAACTAAACCGATTTCATTGATCATTTCTTTGAACCCAAACCCTCTCCCTTCCCTCCCTGGTGGCTGGCATTATTGCAATGGGTTAGTCAGTGGTGGCCAGCAAAACAGCCAGTCACTTGGTGAGCCGATGCCAAATTGATTAACAAATGGTCTTCTACGGTGCCCCAAATTGGTTGTTGGCATGAAATTCTTTCCGCAACAAAATCAGTGGTGCGCGCGAAAAAAATGTTTTAAATTTTCGCGTTGTTTTAGTCCACCGCTCAAGCATTTTTTTGTCACTGCCGTTTGAGCCACTGTTTGGGCCAACGCATTGAGACATCCATGATTGTCTGTTTGTGTGTGTGTGTCACGCTTTGCAACATGCAGGTGGTCATGCTAATTTTTTCACTATCGTTGCAACTGCACCTGGAGACCTGCCTATGGCAGATCAATAAATGGATAGAAATTTGACGCCGCACCTTGGTGGATATTTTTTGAGTTTCCACCCTGCTTGCAACTTAGGTTACTTACCAAGCCACGTGTAGTGCGCACTCTAATGAATGTGGCCCGAAAGGAAAGCAGGAAGGAGCAGACGAAAAGAGCTGGGAAGGAGAAGATAGCAAGAAAACGTAAGATGATTGATGTTGGTGAATGACGATGAATGATGATGAATGCATGACGATGAATGATATAATGATTGATGTTGGTGCATGACGATGAATGACAACTCCTGCGAAAGAACTCCTGTATGACCACTCCTCTGTGATTCCTATGAGATGTATCTAACTTGTAGATGATTTGTATGAGATGTATGTGATGTAGATGAATGTGGTAGCTGTTCTTTGAGAAACAAAACCTTGGCAGTAACTTTCGGGAATGAAATATCAAAACACATGCAGTTCCACAGCGTAGCGTCAACGCGTGCTTCTTTTTTGCAAACCACACAACGCAACTCAGGTTGCAATCTCCGCCACATCCAGTGCTGATGTGCCTGCGGAAAAATCAAAGAATGGCGCAGCGAGTTGCAACGGGAAATATGTGACCACGTGATGAAAGAAGGTCAAAACACACGAGAAATCGCAGCTGCGAATTCACGCACCAGTGCGTCAGTTTCCTTTTCAACTGAGATCAAAATGTGAAAGGCGATGGTGCTTCGAACAACTTTCGTTCGGCCAATCGCCGGAAATCTTTGCGCGCAGAAAGAATTACACACAGAAATATTTCTTTCAAACAATGTCATCACAAGGTGAAAACAATTCAGTTGCACAACGTAGCGTCAACGAGTGCTTCTCTTTTGCAACGCGCACAACGCAGGCTGCAATCTCCGCCACATCCAGCGCTGATGTACCTGGCAGAAGAATCAAAGAGTGACGCAGCGAGTTGCAATGGGAAATATGCGACCGCGTGATGAAGCAAGGTCAAAACACAAAAAATGGCAGCTGCGGAAATACACATCAGTACATCAGTTTCTTTTGCGATACGCAAACCAAAGTGTGAGAGGCGATGGTGCTTCAAACAACTTTCGGTTCCCCAATCGCCATCGTTCCCAAACTACGAAAAGGAAATCTATTCTCTTCCAGAAGTGCTATCGCCGCCAAAGCTCGGCGCGCCCCAGAGGCTCGTTTACACAGAGAAAGCTGTGCACGCAGAAGCCTTTACACACTTAAGTTTTTGCACACTGAAGCTTTTACACAGAAGTACGTTTACACACACCAAAACCCGTTTACATACAGGAGCTTGCACACAGAAGAGGTTTTACACACAGGCTCGTTTACACAGAGAAAGCTGTGCACGCAGAAACCTTTACACACTGAAGCTTTTACACACTGAAGCTTTTACACGGAAGACCGTTTACACACAAGAACTTTTACACAGGGAAGTCTTTCCACCGGAGCTTTAACACACAGACGCGTTTACACAGAGAAGTCTTTGCACGCAGAAGCTTTTACACACAAAAGCTTTTACACAGAAGACTCAGTAGTCGATCTTCTCAACATAGGATCTTTAAAGATCCTTCCTCGTGCATGCCAAAGCAAGCACCATGATCGACTGGTCATCATCGAGAGGAAAACCCAAAAGCTTCGGGGGGAAACCAAAACCACAAACAATGACCCATCCGTGAACATGTCTACACTATACACGACACATGCACTACAACAACGAGCTAGACCATGACGCTTGACATGGTCATAACGAGGTCAAAATACTTCCAAACCCTTGCAATGCAGTCCGAAACTACCTCAGACAACTCAAACGGTCTTCAAGTAACTTCCAACTACCAATGCTTCTCAGCTCAGAAATCCTCAGAAGATGAAGGAAGAAGCAACCGAATTCAGATCTGATGCCATCCCTGATGAGCAAATCTCGCATAGATCATCATAGTGGATTTGAAAAACATCGAAAATGCACCAAATTCAGGTTTGTCGGTACCGTTGGTGATGAAATCTCGCAACAATCACCATGGTAACAAGCAAACGCAATCCAAGATGTGCGCCCCGCCACAAGGATACGCTTGATCGTGACCTCCGATCCGCGTTAAAGAATAAAATAAATATTCTTTTTCGTGTGTCTGCCACGAAATTTGAACATAACGTTCTTCATGTGCTGCGCCTGCCACGACATCTGAACATAACGTGCTTCAGGTGCTGCCTGCCACGAAATTTGAACACAACGTGCTTCAGGTGCTACCTGCCACGAAATTTGGACATAACGTGCTTCAAGTGCTGCGCCTGCCAGGAAATTTGACAATACGTACTTCAACTGCTGCGCCTGCCAGGAAATTTGAACAAGACGTGCTTCAAGTGCTGCGCTAGCCACGAAATTTGAGCATAACGTGCTCTCAATGCTGCTGCTCTAGCCACGACGCTGAACGTGCTGGTTCTGCTGCAAAAAGAAACCTTTTTTTGTCCACCCTGATTCTCTTGAGCGACAACAACTTTTACAGCATGGCTTGACCACTGAAGTTGGCTCAGTGTCAGTGTCCATTGATATGAGGGATAGGGCCTGTAGGAGGTCCAGATCCAATCTTACGAAGAAACGTCTTCTGAGTAAGTATGTTTATTTACAAATTGCTAGGTGAGGAGACAACGGGACTATGATTTAAGAGGCGCTTTCCTACAAATTGCGGGTGAGTGACAAGGAGGCTGGAATTTTCAAAATGCATAATGATGAGAACCAACATGTTTCATTTGCAAACTGTTGGATTTTTATAAAACGCATCACAATAAACCTGATATGTTTCCTTTACAAATTACTGGGTGAGAGAGAAGAGGCTGGAATTTTGAAAACCTGATTTAGATATTTTTCCCCTGCCAGGTGAGGGTTATTAGATTTTATCAGAGCTGCCTGGGGCTTCTCCCGCTCCTCGCCAGCTCCAGCAGTGGGCACGGACTTCATCTACCAGCCAGATCGCAGGGACCTCATCTGCCAGCGCAGTGAGCACTGCCGGACTTCAGTCGCGAGTGGCAGATCGCATCACTGCCGGGCGTCAGCTACGACTGCCAGTAGGCACTGCCGGACTTTAGCCGCGACTGCCAGATCGCAGTGGGCACTGCCGGACTTCAGTCGCGACTGCCAGAGCGAAGTGGGCACTGCCAGACTCTAGGTCGTCGCAGTCGGCACGGACTTGAACCTGTACATGCCAGATTGACTTCCAGAAACAATGTTAGATTGATTGTCAGAAAGAGTGCCAGAATGCCAGAAAGAAGGCACGATACAATATTAGAAAGAACGTCAGATAGAATGCCAGGAATGCCAGACGAATGCATCATGGTATGCCAGATAAAACCCCAGATAGAATGCTGAAAAGTGAGATAGAATGCCGGAAAGAATGTCAGAGATAGAATGCTAGAAAAGAATGTCAGAGATGCCGGGAATGTCAGATAGAATGCCAAAGAATGCTAGATAGAATGCCAGAAAAAATTCAGATGCTGAAATGCAGAAAGAAATCAGGGAATGTCAGAAAGAATGTCAGAGAATGTCAAATAGAAAGTCAGAACATATGTCAGGTAGAATGGCAGAGCATACTGGGGAGGACCACCTTTTTTTGCTCGAACACGCTGGCTCATGGCCTGTGTCACTAAACGGGTAAAACGGGAGTTCGGAGAGAAAACAAACTTTTCTCCAAAAAAAAGGGAAAAACTGCCAAAAACACACGCCCGGTTCTCAGGAGATCTTCAGGACGTTGTAGTTCATACCCATCGCAATCAGCTTCAAATCCACAGCGAGACAGAAGCAAAAGAACATAGTCCAACAGTGTCCAAAACCATCGAACCGAAGCGATAGTATCAAGCCGTCGTATGAGAGCCACCGATTCCACCATACAGGGGAGGTCTACATGTCTTTCCAACCTAGAAATGAGCATCGAACAAATCGAACGGATGATACAATCACAGAATCTTTTGCATCCTGATCTTTCTTGCGGAGTCGCGTCGAATCACAAAGCTGGAACCTTTCCCCTTATAAATAAGCTCTGAGGACGTGTGGCGACTCCGTCCGACTCTGGCAAGACTCCGCAATAAAGGATGTCCAAACCTTTACAAAACTGTGGTAAAACCGATTTTTTCCGTCTTGAGCCTTCTGCATCATGAATCGCAACTCTTGCCCGAATGTGAATGAAGGATTCATCCGGCTTTAAATGTCTACCATTACTGTTTAACCGGATCGCACTGAACTCCGCGGCAACATCCAAAATCCAACCCACAAAGCTGCCACGTTCGGACGAGGGAAGCCCAAAAGAAACAACGCACGAAGAGATCAAAACAACATTCAGCACTACACCCAAGCTTGACGAAACCATTGATTGCAAAGACAGACGCAGAAGAAGGCATCCTGCCAGCAATGTCGGGCGCAGAATCAGAATGAGCACCTTACCTACACCATACTGCGAAAGTCTACGATAACAACACCCAAACAACATGGCGATTGTGCAAGATTGGCAACATGCTCTCTTGTGCTGCAAGCGAGACTGGGAGCCTTCCATCAGCAACCGTGTTCCCCATTCACGCAGGAAACGATCCTATCTTTTTCTTGGGCTTGAGGGCAATGCTGTTGTTACAGCTGTGCCCGTTTTTTTGGCAAAATGATCACTGCAACAACCTCATTTTCGGAGTCGGAAACACTTTCGCGTTCTAGACCCCCAGTCCTCTCCAGTTGCCGTTGAAAGCTTGCTGCACCAATGCAAACAAATATCTTAATGTGATCCAACTTCATCATGCGAAAAGATTCATCTCTCCAGCAGCGTGCAATGTTCCACAATGCCAAAAAAGGGGTTGCCAGACACTACCATCATTCGCTCGAGACAAAGCCATTCCCGGGCTGCGTTTAATTTCCATTTTCAACAGCGCACCTCCGCAAGCGTTGCTGATTGCGCTATCTCTTTTTCAAGGAATCTTGATTTTCGACGTTTTGAGTTGCCATCTGCATTGTCATGGTGCTGATGAGTACCCTATAATTCGTTAACTAAGCAACAGAAACAGATGTTGTTGGGAAAGCTTCAGAATGAGGATGAAAATAAAAGTTTGCAAAAATCTTTTGGCAGAGATTCTCCATTGTCTAGACTCTTCTGGTTTTTTTGCCTGTATTAGAGATAAAGCTTCAAGAATTCTGCTCAAATCTAGAAGACAGAGACAAGAACTCTTTGCGATCTTCATCACAGTTACGAGTTTTAATTTTATTCGCATTGATCAAATGGCACTTAAAATTACTTTTAGGTGATCCCCCTGACACTTTGCTTTGATCAGATGGCACTAGAAATTACTTTTAGGTGATCCCCCTGACACTTTATTTTGCACAATGTTATATTTTGACATTCTTTGAGGCAAAAAAAATGCTAGATCTTCTATCTGAAATTTTCAGAAAGCGAAGGTGGTCACGACCCCGAAATGAGTTGTTGCAGTCAGCTGAAGATCATCTGAGCGCCGGGCTAGTGTTTTTGGCAGTTTGCAATTTTCTTTGAAGTGCTTTGTAGCTTCTCTGATCACCTGTTTTGCTCGTTTATAGACACAGGCCGTAAGCCAGCGTGCGCTCCATCGAGCAAAAAAAGAAGTTGTTGCAGTCTTCTTTTCCCAAAAACGGGCGCCAAAAACAGGCGCAGCTGTAACAAGAGCATTGCCCTCAAGTCCAAGAAAAAGCTAGGATCGCTTCCTGCGTGATTGGGAACACGGCTGCTTACTTCAAGCAAGTTTATAAAATAGGTCACTTTGTAGATGATCTTCTCAGCACAGGATTTCTAAGATCCTTTCTCGTGCATGCCAAAGCATGCACCATGAGATCGACGGTTGACATCCTTGAGAGGAAAACCCAAAAGTTCAGAAAAAAGAGCTACTGCACGTTACACGCTCACCTGTTTTGCTAGTTTTTCCTACGGTAAAAGGCGTGTTGTGCTACAAGTGGCGGCACTACACGCTCACCCTCTGTAACGTTGGTGCTGATTATATCATCGACAGAATTCTCTAGAGCCATCATCAGACAAGAAGTTATCAAGCATGTAAATTCTACCGCAAAAGCAACTATGAGGACTTGATTTGTCGAATCTTTTTGCATGACATTTTGTGCCCAAAAATGGTTCAATGAATACCGTTGAAAATTCCACCAACTTATTGAATGAAAAGTAAAACGCTACTCAAAAACCCGGTTCTCAATGATACCACAAAAACGGATCCAGCAACTAAGTTCCATTTCAACCAAATGAATCTTATTTAACATCTTCGCAATCTATCTCCATCACGGCCACACATCAAAAGCCATCATCTCGCTACCTCAAATGCATTCTTTGCAGTCTGAACCTGAAGGGGTGATGCTTCATGCTCTCGACCAAACAAATATTGAGTAGGTGCTGCGTGCCACGTTGGAGCTTTCATTCACAAAAAATGCATTGGTGAAACATTGAGGTCTGTCAAGTCACAAAACCGCAATTTTTTCGAATCCTGAAAATTCTCAGATTCTTGTGCGGATGCAGGAACGCTTTTTTGCAGAACTCCGAAACCTCAGAGCCGAAAGTGTGTGCTGAGAGCACTTGGAGTCCATCTTTTGTGCTCGAAAGTGGCGCACGCTGGCTTACGGCCTGTGTTACTCACGGATAAAACAGAAGTTCAGAGAAACCAAGTGCTCCAAAGAAAATTGAAACAAGCCAAACACACTAGCCCGGCGAATTGATCTTCAAGACGTAGGAAATCAATGTGTGATGTGCATAGAAACCATTCACATTTCTGCTGTTGCAGCACAACACTTTGATCGAGCGCGCAAGATCTTAAAACGTTTTCTCTGATATCCTTGGAAACAATTCATGTAAATGCATTTGAGCGTTGAAAATTCGTCTCTGAAAGCAAACTGTCCTGAAAGCGCTTTGGTGTCATTCTGATGTAGTGCTGAATTTGTTCTGATCGCTGCGTTGTTTCTTTTTGGGCTTCTCTCGTCCACAGAGTCTTTCGCGGCAGCTTTGTCGGTTGGATTTTGGATGTTCCGCGGGGTTCAATGCGATCCGGTTGAACAACAATGGTAATATTCAAAACCGGATAAGTCTTTCATTCACATTGGAAGAATTTCAGGATTCAAGATTGTGGAAGAAGGCTGAGGACGGAAAACATCGGTTGTACTACAGTTTGTAAAGGCTGGAACATCGTCGGATGGAGTCGCCACACGCTCAGAGCGCATTTATGAGAGGAAAGATTCGAGCTTTTGTCATTCGACGCGGCTCCGCAAGAAACATCAGAATGCAAAAGATCTTACTGTGCGGGCACTTTGCCCCGCAGGTGCACTGTGGAGCACAAGAGCCCGCTAAAGAAGCCATAGGCGACGATCAAGCAGCAGGCGTGCAAGACGTATTGTGAAGCAAGATCGAAGGAGGATCCACCAACTGCGTGAACAAAAGCCGCAAAATTGAACCAAAAAATGGGCGCCATTTCGGGGTCCAAAAGCGGACCCCGTTTTTGGGGTCCGTGCTTCTGCTCATAAAAATTTTAATAAGGGGTCGGAAACGGACCCCAAAACAGGGTCCGCTTTTGGACCCCGAAATGACGTCCATTTTTTGGCTCAATTTTGCGGCTTTTGCTCACGCAGTTTGCTGGTGCTCCCTCGATCTTGCTTCACAACTTCGCCTGCTGCTTGATCGTCGCCTATGGCTTCTTTGGCGGGCTCTTGCGCTCCACAGTGCACCTGCGCAGCAAAGTCCCCGCACTGTGGATGCCAGTCCATGCAGCACCGCCCGGAAACCAAAATTAAACCCCCGAAAGCGGCGCCCATACGTCCACCAGCGCCTGTAGAGACGCTGAATTGAAACCACGCTGGCAATGATCACCATCCAAGATGTCCATTGTTTTCATAAGCAATCCAAAATGAAGACACATGCCCGTGCAGGATCTTAGCTTTAAAAAACACACGCAGGTTTTCGTCCCTCGATGTGTTACGTCTCTGCTGCAATGTAAAGAAAATACCATGGCGACCATGGCCTCACATCCATGTGATCCTGCGCTTTTTCCTCGGATACTCTTTGCGCGCGCAGCGAAGAACCCCCACACCCCCGGCGGCAATGCTGTTGTGGAAAGCCATGGGAAGCATATGACAGCTTCATGCTCCATCTCACACTGAAGCAGCATTGCCTGGGGAGCGGGGCGTATTCAACAGATTTCTTAACGCAGCAGGCGCGGAATTTCAGAAGCTTCAGCCTGTGGCAGGCACAGTCTTTCAGAAGCAAACATGGCACGTTAATCCGTGGGAGGCGCAGTAAAATCAGAAGCAAACACAACCACTTCACAGCTACCCGTGGCAGGCGCAGTTTTTCAGTAGCAAGCATGGCTACCTCACAAGCGCAATATTTCACAGCTTAAACCTGGCAGGCGCAGTGTGTCAGAAGCAAACATGGCCACCACACAGCTGACCCGTGGCAAGTGTTTGACAAACAAACATGGTCATCTCACAGCTTAAACCCTAACAACCGCGGAACTTGACAAGCAGGCATGGCCACCTCACAGCTTAACCTGGAGAAGCAAACATGGCCACCTCACAGCTTAAACGCAGGCACAGCATTTTTCAGAAGCAAGCGTGGCCACTTCACAGCTAAACCCTGGCAGACGCAGTATTTGACAAGCAAACATGGCCACCTCACAGCTTGGTCCGTGCCAAACTTCGACAAAGAAACATGGCCAGCTTAAGCTGTGGCAGGGTTTATAGGGGAGGTCCTTTGCGAGGGCTCCGGTTTTGCTGCAGTTTTCGGACTGCGTTTTGGGTTCGCACGTGCACGCTTTTTCGGAGCCGTGCTAGTGACGTCGGCTGATCAGTCCTTTCCCAGAGTCCCGTGCAGGTCCGACTTCTCCGTATAATTTTCAATGCGGGAAAAAGCCTTTCGTTATCTATGCGTTATCTATTCAGGATTTATTCAATAATCTATTCAATATCATTCAATAATCTATTCGATAATCTATTCGATAATTCCAAAATGTGGGAATTCTCAGGCAATCCTGTTGCCATTTCGTAATCGTTAGAATGAAAAGATACATTTTTTTTCCCATTAGCACCAACGTATCGGGATTGCTTGAGAATTCCCGCGCTTTGGGAATTCTCAAATAGATTATTGAATACATTATTGAATAGATTATTGAATAAATCATCAATAGATGAGGGATAGATGTTTCCCGCATTGAACGATTCCCGCGTAGGTCGGAATAGCTTGCCATTCCTCATCCTCATGCAAGATTGCCCGATTTTGTTTTCCATTGTTCACAATGTTTTCGGGAACAGCAGCCGCGACTTTTGACAACTTTTGCTGTGGATAGTCAAGATGAAAATCTGACCGGCTTTGTGGTGGTTTACATGGCTGCCTCTGAGTGACACCTCCCCATGCCCCCCCGTATTTCAATCTTGGGTTGAAGTCGTTTCGATGTGAATTCAGTCTAGATGTCGAAACCAGGCAACAACATTGAAATTAGAGGGATGGGGACCGGCCACAGTGATTTTTGTAGCTTCTGTACATGGTGGGGCGACCGTCCCATACTGATCGCACGCTTGTTCTGGGAATTGATTTTCCAAAGCAGCACCTCTGATCCGCATTGTCGCAAATTGCAGGAGTGTAACGGTGGCAGCAGCATGTCAAGAGAAACAACTTTCCCTTGGCGTTGGATTCCGCTTGCGCGCTCTCAGCAAGGTATCTTGCTGCTATTTCAGTTATGGTTGCTAAACTTACCAGAAAGCAATGTGACAAGCTGTAAGCAACAGTTGGCCCCATCTTCGGAAAAATGGAGCAAAGTGGAACCCCAAAATGCGGTTCCAAATGCGGAGCAAAAACTGGAGCCCTCACAAAGGACCTTCCCTGTTGCAGGCGCTGGCTGATGGCTGTTTCCAGCAGCTTTGCAAGGCATCAGACAAAGCGCGCACAACAACATGACGGCTTGGGTTGCATGGATAGTTAGAGGCTGGACTGCGAACATGTGCGAGAAGGCGCAAAAATGGAAAAAATGCAGCCGAAAGCGGACCCCGTTTTGAGATCCAAAAAACGGACCCAAAAAAGGGGGCCGTTCTTTTGGGTTTAATTAGTTTTCAATAGAACGCACCAGACGATGTGTTCAGTGAAAGTGAGAAGTGGTTGGGTAGTCCTCCAAGTCTCTCCACCGAGAAGTGGGTTTCTAGGGAAGAAGAAGTTTTAGGATGGACCAGCTATCTTACAAGTCTAGTGAATTGGTGCTCTTTGGGATCTTTACAGTTTGGCAGGGAAGTAGAACAGGCCAGTCGTTGGTCAACACCTGTGCTGTGGAGTTCTCTGTCAAGGGACCAACAAAATAGAGCTGTTCGTCTTTGTTCCATTCTGAAGGTAGCTTTTGCTAGTCACTCTAGGATCTTTTTGATGATCGGTTTCATGGAAGGGTTGGACATCATCCCTGGAACGTCAGTGGGTGACATGTATGGAAATGCTACCACGTATATGGGTAATGGGTATGAGCTAGTTTGTCAGCTTACGAGGGAATATTCATTACGAAACAGAGCAGAGTGTTTGTCACTCAGGACTCAGTTGCTTGTCAAGGTGTTTTCGTCGTCTGCGACAGACGGAGCCGTGACGGCCACAATTTTTTGCACTGGAAGAAGAAGTACCCAGAGAAGAAGTTTGTCTTCAGTGCTATTGACATTGGCGATGCTTTCTTGACAGTTCCTCAGCAGCAGCCTACACTTGACGCTTTTTGGACCCCAAAATGGGGTCCGCTGTCGGCTGCATTTTTGCAAATCTTGCGACGCATTCTTACATGTTTGCATGCCAGCCCTATGTCCCTGTAACCCCTAACTGTCATGCTGTTGTGTGTAAATTATTCTCGACTAGTCAGGGTGCTGGCAACAGTCATTGGTCACCGCCTGTTTCAGCGAACAGGGGAGGTCCTTTTCGAGGGCTCCGGTTTTGCTGCAGTTTTCGGACTGCGTTTTGGGGTTCGCACGTGCACGCTTTTTCGGAGCCGTGCTAGTGACGTCGGCTGATCAGTCCTTTCCCAGAGTCCCGTGCGGGTCCGACTTCTCCGCATAATTTTCAATGCGGGAAAAAGCCTTTCGTTATCTATGCGTTATCTATTCAGGATTTATTCAATAATCTATTCAATATCTATTCAATAATCTATTCGATAATCTATTCGATAATTCCAAAATGTGGGAATTCTCAGGCAATCCTGTTGCCATTTCGTAATCGTTAGAATGAAAAGATAATTTTTTTCCCATCAGCACCAACGTATCGGGATTGCTTGAGAATTCCCGCGCTTTGGGAATTCTCGAACAGATTATTGAATACATTATTGAATAGATTATTGAATAAATCATCAATAGATGAGGGATAGATGTTTCCCGCATTGAACGATTCCCGCGCAGGTCGGAATAGCTTGCCATTTCTCATCCTCATGCAAGATTGCCCGATTTTGTTTTCCATTGTTCACAATGTTTTCGGGAACAGCAGCCGCGACTTTTGACACTTTTGCTGTGGACAGTCAAGATGAAAATCTGACCGGCTTTGAGGTATTTTTGCGTTCGACTGTTCTCCTGGTGGAGGTGCGTCTCACCAGGTGATTGAATCACACTCCAACCCTTCTTGACCAGTTGAGTTGTCGGATAGTTGTGTGACACATCCCCAATACAGCAAGCCTACTTTTCTTTCCAGCTTCAAATGCCAAACTCGCCCCTGATATGAACTGGAGTTCCATTCGCGGCGTATGTGAAAATGTAAGGGGGAAGGACCGCCAAGGTGACTGTACACCCATTGTCACTGCAGAGGTCTGGACACCTGTATTTTGATGCTTTCATTGTACGAATCGTGAGATGTCCTCACCAATGATGAGTTTACATCAGAATTTGATGCTATTTCCACTGTTTGATGTTTTATGCATGATCCCGAGCAACCTACATTTGCTCGTGATAGACACCTCATGATCATCTACGTCGTGGAGACCGGATGATGTGTATTTATTATGACCTTTGAACGTGGTCGTGCTCCTCTCGAAGGANTTTGCTCGTGATAGACACCTCATGATCATCTACGTCGTGGAGACCGGATGATGTGTATTTATTATGACCTTTGAACGTGGTCGTGCTCCTCTCGAAGGATGAACTTTTCCAACCATAGCTAAGCTTGACGCTTAGCTTTATACCTATGGGTCTGCAGGCGCCCGCGCCTACTGAGTGTGTTGGCATTTGACGAGAGAAGCCTTCCACAACTTCGTGGTTGAGATATTTGATCTTGATCACCGACGTGGTTATTTGAACTGGATNTGACGAGAGAAGCCTTCCACAACTTCGTGGTTGAGATATTTGATCTTGATCACCGACGTGGTTATTTGAACTGGATGATCCGGGCCGCTATCTTCTGCATCTTGCTTACGCAAGTAAGATGGTGAGAAGTTAACCCATGCCTGGATAGGCATTGGTTACCTTCTCACATACATACTGGAACTACATATCGCGTGGTGCGGACATTTGGTCTAAAACTTCGCCATCTCCACTGCTATGCTCGATTGCATCTGGTTGCTTCGCGACGCGCTGCGTACTTGAAATATATCGACTTTGGCATTTGCGTTGCTATCCGACTGGATATGATGAGTGTAGAGCAGANGATTGCATCTGGTTGCTTCGCGACGCGCTGCGTACTTGAAATATATCGACTTTGGCATTTGCGTTGCTATCCGACTGGATATGATGAGTGTAGAGCAGAGCATTCTGCTCTCCAACTGCTTTGGGACACGGACATTTGATTTTCCTGAAGTTATTGAAGAAGCATGAGGTTTCCAAGAGTTTTCTGTATAGGAGATTTGTTTGGTTCCATTTGTGAATCACGCCATTCTCGAACACTCGTTTCACATTTGAGTGACAGTCAAGTTCCCTCTGTTGGGTACGGGGCATGAAGCTCGGCACCAAGCTATCTCAGCTGTCTGGTGCACGCCATCGGATGTCCTACTTTGTATGAATACTCTTTGGCGGGGATGCGCTTATGTTGTGGAAGTACTTTTTGCATTCTTGTACTTCTGGTTTTGGACGACTTCGGTGGCTTTTACACCACTTCTTTGCAGGCCAGTACTGAGAGCCGGGCGATAGGTTATTTCCATTTTGGTCTCACCTTTGGGTACCTTTACCATTTGTTTCATTCATTTGACAAGCGACACCCAGCGTGCGCTTATTCCGAGCAAAAAAATAACCGTGAAACTTTACACCGCTAAGTTGCGCCCTGAAAAGAAGAGGCAACCTGTCGCAAAATTTTGGTCCAAGATAAACTCATTGAAACCTCGTGAAGTAAGTCAATCTTCCGTGCGCTCGTTCAAATCACTCAAGCAACGATTCAACACAGACGCTCGGTATCTCAATTCTCTTTGATCCCTGGGATGGATTGCATTGGCAGAGATGTCCGCTTATGAATTGGTATTTTGCTTCACTCCGCAGTTGACGCTTTCACATTTTTTTCATGGACCGTGCCTCTGAGCAGTACGGATTTTAGAATGTTTTGCTCTTTGTATGTTGCTTGTGTTATTTCGCATTCTTGCTTTCCTAGAGGCAGAAATAGCAATACAGCTGAGCGGCGATTGCACAAACGCTTGCCATCAATAGTTAGTGATATGCTTGGAGGGATCGTGATTTCTTGGACGGTTTGCGTTGTACTCGGCGCTTTTTTTGCTGTTGCTTTGAGCAGGCACGAAGACCCGCAACCCTGACTGTAGGAGCTGCTTGTCGTCGATGGGTCGGTTTTTTGAAGGTTTCTTGTTGCTTGCGGTCGTTTCGTTTCTCATAAATCACTCACATTATCATCGTTTCTGCGCGTGGACTGTGTCTTAGAGCATCCACGGCCAAACATGAGAAAGAAACATTTGAACATTACATGGACACTAGACGAACAGAATGAGACTATGGAAGTATCCACTATGATGCCACGATTTGGGCAACACTGCATTTGTTATGCTCTGGATGCTGGATTTTGGTTTATTCTTTCAGGACTCTGGAAATGNTATGGAAGTATCCACTATGATGCCACGATTTGGGCAACACTGCATTTGTTATGCTCTGGATGCTGGATTTTGGTTTATTCTTTCAGGACTCTGGAAATGATGCAGAATGATGCGGTTGCATGTGGTTTTGGATACAGATTTGTGGATTTTGGACTTTTTACAGAAGATGCGTTTGTGCGAGGTTGAGTTTGTGCATGTTGTCAACAACGTTTGAGATATGAATTGGACAAAACAACTTTTTCCGAAAACCTGCA
>BGPT01000150.1:301832-320703 GCA_003297045.1 Symbiodinium sp. clade C Y103 | reverse complement strand
GACGTGGACTGCATGATCGCAGTTGTGATTGTGAATGTGGATGATGATGTTTTTGACCAGCTGGAGACTTTTTGCATGTGCCCGCAGACAGACGGACCAAAGATGTGGACAACAGTTTTTGCATGTGCACAGCAGCTAACATAGCTGAAACAACTCCATGCGACTTTTCGTCGTTTGTGTGTGAAAGAAACCTGTGCTTGCAGTGAAGCCGTGTTTTGGGGNGCCGACCCCAGGGTTTTTGGCGCTCGCGACGCGTTAGGGCCCCGATCTTAAACTGCGCAAGCGCGGCTAGTGGTTGTAAGTTCCTTTTGGTTTTTCGCAGAGACAGGAGAAACGGGGCATTGGTAAGAGACAACAAAAGGGAGAAACAGGTACGAAGAATCGAATTCGACGGGTTGGATACTATTTGCATTATTTGCATGGTCAACGTGATCTATATCACTGCCTGGAAGCCAAAAGCACTTCGCAGCAAGCATCAAGTGTCAGCTTATTTGGTACGCCTTTTTTCCGAATTGAGCAGTGGTCTGCGGCCGTCCATCCTCAGCTTTTTCGGCCGTTTGCGCCTCATTTCTCTGACCTACCTGAATCTGTACTGACAGGGCTTTTGCCATTTTAGCAGCTGGTCTTAGCTCATCAGGGAAATTGGTCTCTCCCATGCTAGAAGCCTCTGGTGCATACAACATGTCACCCAGGTGCGCTATGGCGCCTGTAATCAGTTGATGGTACTTGACTCTTTGTGTGGCAACCGACCCACTTTGATGGAGTGTTCCACGCGAGTCCTTCTTCGGGGCGCCATCAGGTAGTGTCTCTTTCGCTAGCTCAAACTGGGACAAGAGCAAAGCTAAGTATGCAATTTTGGCGGAGGAAGGAGAGAGGAGTATTTCCGGTGCCTGAAGATTCTGCACTGGTCTGCATAAGTTCCTGGACTTGGCAGATGGCTTCTGTAAGCTTTCTATTCACTTCAGCAACTGTGGGGCTGTCTTCAAAGGAGCAATGCTTGTAGCTCTTTGCCGGCTCCCATAACTCATAGGATCGGATCCGTTCCTTGCCTCTATTGGTGTATAAGCCACAAAAAAATCAAGGGAGGGCTTGCATAACTAGTAATTATTGCAGTATGGAACAATTTCCGAATGATGGCAACTTATGCAAATGCATATTGTGGCAAAGCAGGCACTGGCAGCGTGAGTGCTGGAAACGACAGACTGATCAGCAGCAAAAGCAAATAGCGTGTGGTTGGAAATGAGTGCAAAGTCTATACCCTCAGAGATGGCGACATCAATATGAGTCACCTGGTTTGTCATAAGGATGTTCCATACTACACCCTGGAGTTCACACTGGTTTGGCCCACAGTACAGCTAGAGCAGCTCTATTGCAAACACTTCTTTGCAGTCGACAGTGAGCTCCATGCAGCGGACCTTCCCCCCGGATGGGGAGGATCATCAACTATGCCCACCATACTGCATCGCGTCAGTCTACACTGCATTGGTTTCAAGCACTGTCCCTCCCAGCAACATTCAATACTAGTGACCTGTGGAGCCACGATTAGCGGTGGCAACACTGGAGAGACGAATCGCCTGGCCTGGCATGTATCGTATCATGAAGCCGACGCCCTGAGCACTGAGGCTATGAATGAACAGATTCATTTTGACACAGAGATGTCAACCATGATAGGGAGGACCATCCCTCCCAACCTGACAGCTCCACCAGTGCCAAATGAAAATAGAATGCCCGCAACTTCCGCCAACCTGGCATTAGGACGAATCTGGGTTCACCTACAGAGGGCTCTGCATCTAGCGGATACTTCCCAGGAGCTTGAAAATGTGAAAGCGGACCTTGCGGAAGTAAAAGACAGAGTGCAGGCAATCCGCAATGTGCAATTGGGCGCACAGAGTCAACCTTGAAGACACTGAAGACTCACATCGGGTGACCGGAGCGAAAATTGAATGAACTCAATGTTTTTAAAGAGGCACCGAAGTCATATTCGGAGGAGTAACTGCAGAGCGTAGCCCATCAGAAGTGAAAAAGGAGTGCGAGCACCTGATCAATAAGTGTGTCGAAGCAGGATGCCAAGGATGCAAGTCAACCATTCATGACACTATGTACCTAAACATCGGCCTCTGACTCAGCTTTTGGCTCAGGCTCCCTTTCCAGCGAACCAGAAACATTCTAAGATTTCCTCTGACCACTATCATATGTAATTACATGTCTGCATAAATTGATCCAACACTACAAACATACAGTTGCTCACCGACTATATTGAAGATACCAAAAGTACCAAAATACGACGAACTTAATCAATAAGTTGATACCTCACTGTGAACGGTCCTGCTAGGTTGCCCGGAGGTTGCCTGGATTTGACCGATCTTCACAGATCTTCATAGGTACCGTTCATACCTAAGTAGAAAGGGCCATGGAAGCGAATGCGATCAAGGCTCGAGTATCGAACACAAGCGAGGACATTAACTTGAATCATTTATTGAAATATTGGGAGCACGATGATGTCCCCTATTACGACTTGGAAGTCCTCCTTGAATGGGAAGAAGAGGACACGCGTACCTTATACGTGAGGCATTTCTTCACTTGGGCAAAGGACCTCACTTCCCCAGACTTTCCACCAAATTGGGGCACTCTTCACATGTACCCAGCTATCTTACAGCTCATCCATCTCAAAATAGAGAACTTTGATTTCTATCCTTTCAGGCAGGACCACTACAAGGTCCACATTACAGGTGCCACTATCGGGTCGAATTATCATGAAGAATTGAGGAGGTTAGCCTGGCCCCTGACCTATCATCAAGCCAAAGTACTCAACATGCCGCCTATCAATACTAAGTTCACTCTTGAAAATGGCACGGCCACTATGGAACGACAGACAAGACCCTTGGCCGTACCTCCGGTAAAAACGGCGGGAGGGAAGGCAGCTGGACAAATCTCTTCGCTAGGTGAAAGGCACTCTAATTCGTTGGAAGCAGTGTCGAAGCACACTCTTGCACAGATTCAAAGTCAGCTGCATGCTGCGGTGCAAGCCTCCAATAGAATTGCAACGGCCACTGCACTAAACAAGGAGTTACAGGAAGCGAACTCCCTAGCGCAAGCAGCTTTGGAAGCACATCCTCTTTTCTTTGGATTGCATGATGACTACCAGGACCTTGATCTGGCGATTTGAATGCCCTCTGATAGGGTCCCACTAGCCAGGCAGGCAACACTGGCTACCTACGAAGGTGGCAGGACAGCGCGACTGCTCTGAGGGATAGACAAAGAGCGAAGCTGGCTTCGTGCATACGTCACATGAAACCAAACGGAAACAAACCAAACAAGTAACTGTGCTACTGTACATAGTTACCCCAAGGGGAGTAATAAACACAATACTGGGGTGAGGAGTACTGCATACAATCTGACTCTGTTTTGGCTCAAATCCAGGAGGCAATGAGGTCAAAGCAGAAAGAAACGGGTAGCAGCTTAAGAACCCTGCCAACTACCCCTGTTCCCGATACTTGTAGCTGTCATACATACCCCCCAACAGCCTAGGTCCAAAATCACTCGCCTGGTTGTCTGTAATTTACTTGCTGTATACTCGAATGGCCAAACCTACAATTGTTTTAACTCACAACTAGGAGGCTCGGCAATTCCAATTTGTATTCCTGTGCACATGGGTGTCCAATAACCGCTAGGCGGTGAGTACTGTGCTGATTGCTCGGAGGCGGACAGCACCTACAGAGTGGTTGCCCGGAGGTTGCCACTCAACATGGGAGATGAAACCATGGCCTCTGACAACGAAATAATGACAGTAGTCTCTTCAGGCTCATCAGAAACTGAAGGAAGGGAATTCCCGACAAACAGACCCATGGTGTGGCCGATGCCAAGACATGGCCACCACTGGAACGGGGATGGCGAGGACCCGGATATGGCCCTTTACTTAGAATCAGAACTGCGAGAGGCACTCTCCTCGCCAAGCCCAATTCCGACCACAATGGGTATGGACCATAATCTCCCTCTAGCTGTCTATGATGACATTACTTGTCATGGCATTAAGCTAGTGCACAGTTATAAGCATGCAGGAGCGCCGCAAGGCCCGTGTTTAGCCAAAGTAGCAGATGCCTTGAAATCGCTAGTATTTACAAGAATGCACACAGTCTACATCATAGTAGATAACAGACCACCAGAGAGAGTCCAGCACTGGTCTGCCTTTGCCCCCTGGTGGCAAAGCAGACGAAACCTAATAGGGCCTGAAGGCGAGAAGACAGATGTTGTATGGATCGAGGCCAATGAGAGGAACGGCCTCCATCTTATACCATACATCTGGGCCGGAGTGTTTGTCCTAGAAATGGCTAGACACATGTATCCCTACCCACACCTGGTGCTAGTTGATAATGATTGTGTGCCGGTGTCATTATATGAAATTGCAGAATTGGTAAGATTAGCGGATATGCAACCTACCTTGCAGAGCCTGCAAGGACGGCCAGCAAACACCGAACCGGCCCAAGAGCAAGCTGAACAAGTATTACCTGCGCTCAGGGACACCGACAGATGCAAGAGAACCAGTATACTGTTGGTCACTGAGGAGTTCCATGAGTATAACGCAGGTTTTGTAGTTGGAGTCAGTGACCTTCAGCCAGGGAGTATGCCTTCAGCAGGTCCTTTTATGCACGAGCTCTCACCTAATGATATTGTGCAGAGTTTAAAGAAGAAAAGAGAGAACCTCCTTAAGGGGTCGACTTATCCGGACAATCCGACAACTGCGGTCAAGAGTGGCTTACTGCTCACTCCGTTCCTAGGAGTGCGAGCGGATGCAAACCTCGACCTATTATCCATCTGGGCAATCTACGGTGAGTTCGCCATTAAGGCTTATTGGCCGATTCCTGACCACTGGGAGCCTGGACAACCTTGGCCACGAACGGCCTCCATAGACAATTTAGATGCACAGGGACGAGCTAGGCAACCGCCCTTCAATAGATGGGCCAGAGGAACGTTCGAGCAAGCCGCACTGGCCCTGTTGACCTCCGTTGAAGGAACAAGTATTGCGAAATCACTCCCTGGAGCGCAGCTATTCCAAGCCCACAAATTCTGCCAATCTCACCTAAGACCGGCCATCTATCATAGCTTCGGAGGAACCAAGTTAGAGGCACCTGAGGTCCTGGCGAAGCTCGCAACAGAAGGCTGGCAAGCCCTCCTTGCGTGTATTCTAGGCATCGAAGACAGACCTGCTGCGTGGCAAAGCAAGACCTGGTGCCCAATCGGAGGGATGCAATGGACTGGCCTGACAGCTAGGAAAGGAATCTCAGCCGAACTCCGAGCGGCACTGTTGCTAAGATGGACCACGGTCAGTATGCAAATAGAGCCGCAGAGTGGCCTCTTTCCCGCATCCCCACTGTTCCCCCTACAAGGTCTGGTTAATGTACCACAACCCGTCATGCATGATCTGCCTGTTGAAATGGGAAATGAGGAGGAAAAAGAACCTCCCATACCGAGTCGCATCAAGAAGGACATTTCCATATCGCCTAGCCCCATGTTTAGTGATGAGGAAGACACAGACCATGGTGCTGATTCCGCCTACCCAGCAGCTAGATCGCAAAGCTTGCGGCCAAGAGACGTTCGTGATGGAGTGCCAGGGATAGCAGCAACCCTACCTCTATTACGCCTAACCAAGAACCAGTATGACCCGGGGAGTAAAACCTTGGGGGCACTCCACAAAGTGGTTCAACACAATATAACGTTGCATCAAATCCTCCAAGAAGGCAATGTATATACGGGAGGGTGCTCGGAGGCGCTCACCCTGCTAAGAGCCTTAATAGAATTGAATGGAGGTTGGACGAAGGTGCCAGACCAAGAGCTGCAGGAAGTAGTTATAGATTGTCTGGGACTAGGCGGATCGGCGCTTGAACTGGAGCAGGTGCCACATCTTACCTTAGCTGGGAAAAAGGTCGACAACACGGTGGTATATGGTCCTACTCTTACCCCGGTAGATCAGCAAGCAACAGAAGAGCTTCGTACCGGGCTAGGTAGAACAAATGGTCTACATGAAATCACACAGCTCATGCTGCACACGCAGGGGGCCGGTGATATTTGGGCATCTGTCTGCGGGATATCCCCAGATGTCCTATATTACAGGGCACTCCTCACTGTAAGAGCGGCAAGAAGATTACCAGCGCACAGAGCAGAACCACATCCGGCGTACTTGGCTGGCTGTTATTGGCAATTAATAGGACTCCATCCAGAGGCCGCTAAACTCCTGCTTCATGCTACCTACCCAGAATGGACAATTAATCAAGAATTTTTATTACAGCCTATCTCTATCCGAGGGTTCTCGGCAGGCAGCTATGCAGGAGCTTGTCTAGGGATCGTTGCATCCAGATTGCCATTCAAAATAAAGCTGCACATAGCGGCAATCGCCATGCACCCGGCTCTAATCCCATTACTCCTCCATATGAGCACCATGTCTAATAAACCGGATAAACCCGGTAAACCTGGTCCAGTGCATGAAGTGAAAGTGATACACCTCGAAGAAGATACCTTGTGCCAATTAAAACAAACTCCACTAATCGGGCTACTTACCCAACGCCTCCAAATGGCCTACATCAGAGGCAAGCCGCCCTGGATGAAGGAACCATACCATAGTTATGCGTACCTTCTAGATGTGGAAATAAGTGGAGGAGTTAGGGAAGCTAGAGAGCTTAGTTTGGAGAATGAATTTTTCAGACCTTTAAGAGTTCGTATGGCGACGCCCTTGCGGTTCAGGAAACCGTGGAAGACCTCAAGTTAAGGGTGTTGCAAAGCTTCGAAATAAAATTTGGCCAGAATAAAAGCCTAGACTGGTTGAATGACACAGCCAGGCAGCTGTTAGCCCCGCTACCGTTGAGGGAGCTGATCGTGATTCTCCACCTTCTGTTGCCACAAGTCACGCGAAGTGACAAAGACAATTACGACAGAAGCAGTGAAGATAAAACGGGCAAACGAATTATCGCAGCTGAGCTCTACCAACTAGAGGCGTCGCTCGTTCCCACAGCCAAAGGACTTCATGGAATGCATGAAGTAGACTGTTGTTTCCATAACCCCAGCCTGTGCCCGGCTGCCTTTGTTAGTGAATATAATTATGACAACCCGTGGGACCTCTATAGAATAGCAATTGACAAACCACAAACGTTACAGAGAGGTGCCAACTCAGGAGATGTAGTCATGATACACTTCACCTTTGTGCCTGATGCAGAGAGAATTACTTATAGAGGCTTCTTCATCATAACTGAACAAATCAATCGTAAAATCAGACCCACAGAAAATCCGGTGGTCAATTCGCTTAGAGCTTGTCAGGCTGAGAGATGGAAAATGGTGTTAATTCCTAAGTTCCACGAGCTAACCACCAGTCTGAATACCGTGCAAGAAGACCAAACAACAGCAATCGACCCAGATTTCTTACTCTCACTAGGCCAAGGCCGACCGATTAGAGTACAATCAGGTATGATGATTGGGCACACCCTATATCCAAGCCACCTCCTACAACTAGGACAAGTTCCTCCCAGTCAGAGGCCAATAATAATGGGCATTCCTCGTGATCTTCCGAGTGATACATTCACTATTCCCCACGTTGAAGAAATACCGCGAAGCCTTTTTCGACTAACATGCCTCTTGGCAACTGGAGACAAGGCATTATATTTGCCACATGCACAAGGGTTTGCAGATCAAATTATCCAAGAAGCAGACACAGACGCCGGGCATCTGGTAGGCCTAGTAGCAGCCCTATCGCTAGCGATTAAAACTGGCAGATCGACTCTAGCTGTAGGAGGTGTCTTTGGTGCTGGCAAGACGACATCATTGACCTACCTCCTAGTGTGGATAGCACTAACTACTACTGAAGCGAAGTTTACAGTGTACCATAAAGAAAACCCAGCAGGTCAAGCAATATCAACATTAGTTGATCGCCTAGACCTTAGTGTGGAACAAAAAATGCTACTGGTTCGCCCATATAGCGATACCNAAAGAAAACCCAGCAGGTCAAGCAATATCAACATTAGTTGATCGCCTAGACCTTAGTGTGGAACAAAAAATGCTACTGGTTCGCCCATATAGCGATACCAGCCAAAGAAGCGACACAAGGAAAGGAGATGGGACTATAGACATCCCTACTGTCCGGGCAGCGGAACGTATAAGTGATGCAAGGGTAGTAATAGCTACGTCCGGCACTNAGCGACACAAGGAAAGGAGATGGGACTATAGACATCCCTACTGTCCGGGCAGCGGAACGTATAAGTGATGCAAGGGTAGTAATAGCTACGTCCGGCACTATATATTCCAATTCCCAAAGCTACAATAAGACGGTGGTCCACCACGTAGAACACAGTAGTATTAGCTTCCAAGATGAAGCGCAACAACATGGCGAGATCAAAGGAATTTTTACAGCAACGCTCCCAAAACAGCAATGCCTTCAGGTGTTAATGGGCGACAACAATCAAGGCAAAGGTGGACTCGAAAACCCAAATGATCAGGAACAATTAAGGCTTCGTGAAAGACTGAACGAAGCGCGCATGGGCCTAAGAGCCCAACACCAGTGGAGAACCCCACAAACGCTGCCTGCAACCTTCCTGGAAGTCGTATCAGCCATTAGAGGGAAACAGCAAGGAGAAATCCAGGACCTGGCAGAAAAGGTAGCCCAAAAAACTCTAAAAGGCTCATGGTGCCGACGGCTCGGAGGCCGGCCGCACGAGCCTCAAGTGCCACCTCTTGCTGCGTGGGGATGTGGATACANCCCAAAAAACTCTAAAAGGCTCATGGTGCCGACGGCTCGGAGGCCGGCCGCACGAGCCTCAAGTGCCACCTCTTGCTGCGTGGGGATGTGGATACAACCTAGCGCTCAAGGGACTAGACACGACTCATCCAATTGGGTTATTGCTCTTCCTGACCTCACTTGCGGTGGCCGAGGACTCACCGTTCTCATATCAGATAGCCAGCAGCACTATGGAAGCATCGGGACTTACAGGAGCGCACCACTGGGCCCTTATGATGCCCACTAGCAGCCGTGTCCCGCAGCAAGTGTATGAACTCCTTGTCGGTGTCAACTACCCTGAATTGTGCCAAGTTAACGAAGAAAGAACTATGACCATTGGCACAGGTACCAGGCGGGAGGACTATACAGTGCCAACTGGGTTTCGATACATCTACTGGCAACACAATTGCCAAAGAGAGTATTTCTGGGACGGCAACACCCGACTGGGGCCGAAAGTATCAACAGAAACCACGGCGGAACTATGGGATACGGTTCTTAGGCATACTGAAGACATTCCTGTGGGAGCAGACAACTCAACGCCAGGCCTTCTGGCGCTTACTACATTAACAGCAATGAGGAATCATTTACAAGACCAACAAAATATACCCAAGAAACCGGATGGCAACCCTGCGCCCTTTAAAGTGGCTAATGTTGTCACACTGGCAGGCGCAACAGCATATCACGGAATAATATTTCAACCTGGTTATGGATTTCTAAGCGGGCAGCCAAGGTCATCTCCAACTCAGAACCAGGAGGCAATTACCAGAGCAACGGTTGGCCTCTCGCGGGCAGTCACTGTCACCACTATAGTGTCACCTCTAGACATGCGTGGTGCAATGGGTGGAGCTCAAGTACTGGCAACCCTGACCTCGGGTGTATCGAGGATAGACACAAATCTCATGGGAGTAACTTCTGAATATGGGAAAGTAAATGGAACCCCGATGGATTTGCAAAAATACAATAGTATTCTTGACTCCCAAAGAATAGGAGACAGTACACCACCGCTAGCGATCGCGGTCATGTCCCGCCCACCGAAACTCGGCCCCAAGTTAACCAGAATGAGATTAATATTAGTGAAGGCCGAGAATTATGAGGTAGCCAAGGGTTGCCTAGAGGACACCAGATTCCTCCCAGGACACCCAGAAATTGGATTAATTTGGGGGTATGCTGTAGATGGAAGCCGGTGGCCAGAGTGGATCCTCACTCCTAAAGAGAAGGCTGGAACCTAACGCATGTCGTCTCTATTTTTGTATTTAAGCAACGCTGTCTAATATGGAGGTTTGGGCACTGCCAAGGTATTTCTTTTATGACGCATGGAGGGAGAAGCCAGCACACAACAAGCCTGAAGATCTATTATTCTACCGCAGAGGGCGTACGTCCATTCCGGGACAACTGCAAGCTGGAGTAACCATGCACACGTCACAGTTGGAACCCAAAACGGATAGAATCCAGTCCGCAACAGTAGACTCTTTGGCCAAGAATGACCAGGAAAGTGCAGAGCGCGGCAATAACGGAGAAACGGAACAAGCTGTGCCATCTAAGGAGGCTGAATGGAAGGCGGCTGAGGATGCCATTATAGTATATGCCCAAGCAGTATATAGAGCCAAATTAGAACAGGGCCAATGTCCGGAAGCCCTGTCACTGGGACTACTATCAACTGTCTCTCCGGCATATCCCTTAGCCCGCCTTTCATTTAACCTAACAAGCTTGAGTCAAGTATGGAAATTCTCTGTATGCCGCAGTATTGTTGACTGGGTTGCAAAAGGATGGTCTGTGGAACAAATATACGAACGTGCAACTTGGAAAGCATGGGAATATCAGAAAGCCACGACCTCAGCGGCAGCACGCCTTCTTGTAAAGGTATTCAAGTTCATAGGCAAGGACCATCCCATACGACGGGAACATGAGAAATGGATACTACTTGCCTCAGCACCATTCTGGGAATCCTCCCTTCATATGGCGATCCTAAAAGGCTATGAACATCTCCTCGGGAAAAAGCAAGGCNGAGAAATGGATACTACTTGCCTCAGCACCATTCTGGGAATCCTCCCTTCATATGGCGATCCTAAAAGGCTATGAACATCTCCTCGGGAAAAAGCAAGGCCAGCAACATAAAGTGCATCCAAAATCGATAGCTGGAATACTCACAGCAATGCTACGTCAACATGACACAGCTCTCAGACTTCCCTCTACAGACTTTAATGTGCACTTTCCTATGAGCCTGCTGCCGGAGGTTTATAAAGAGATCAGCTCCCTATTCCCGGATGAACGGAAAGAAGAGCAAAAAACTATCGACAACCCATCCCTGGAAGATAAAAGCAAGATGCTAGTCATCTATAGTGCTAGAGGACACCAACCTCCGATTGAGGAGCTGCAAAATATCTTACCCACACCAAGTACGCTTGCTCAAAAGCTATACACAGGAGGGTGGCTTTCGCCGAACGTTGCCAACAACTTGGCTAGGCCGTTTACTGCCCCAAGCGTGAAGCTGGAAATCAGATTACCACATATAAGTGATCAAGGAACTCCCGAAAAGGTGCGCCCCTTTTGGGAGGCTAGAGACCCCGCAGCCATGATTGACAATGCCTTCAATAACCATGACTATAGGGGACATGACTACCCTACTTCCCAGATAGAACCCGAGATTTACCGAGTCCTTGGNTTGACAATGCCTTCAATAACCATGACTATAGGGGACATGACTACCCTACTTCCCAGATAGAACCCGAGATTTACCGAGTCCTTGGAGAGTTTGGAAGTACAAAGTACTTCAGTGATAGAACTCACCATCTATTCTCATTGGACTACAAGAGGTGCCGGGCTTCCAGAGAGGACCTAGAGGAATCTCTTAGAGGGAATAAGTGGCAAGATTACCAGGGAGAAACGCCGCAAACAATAAATGAAATCAGAGACCAGCTAGACCCCGACACATGGCTGCGGGAATTTAGAGAGCAATTCCCACAGTTTTGGATAGCAGAGGGCATCCCAAACCAATTTACAGCGAAAGCAGTAGAGAACCATGCCAAGAGAGATCAAGCTGGTAGGAAGGCTACGAGCATTCGAGTCAGCTCAGTGCATGGAACTGAAAGAGGAACCACACGTTCCCCGAGAGGGAGTGCACAAGGCAGGTCAAGAACACCCAAAGGCAGAGGGAAGAACCGATAGTACTGATCAGCCATCTCCAATAGAATACCAGGAATACAAAGGCATCCAGAAAATCTGGAGGCCAGGGAGGGCCGCTTCCACCTGTACAGTGACAGACTCGAGCGCAGAGCCGAAAGGAAAAAGAGCTCTCGAAGGATCAGTACAGCTGCTGCAAACATTAAGCTTTCACAGAATCAGCATTAATCTAACCCACCCTAATGACGTCCTTTCAGATTAGCGACTTTAAATGACTGTAGTGTAGTTCATCTAGATTACTGCATTCAGCATCAATAGTAGGGTCACAGCACTGTCCAGCATGGCATGGGAAATCCTAGTTCTCTGGGCAGTATCAAAGTCATTCTGGGAAGACCTTGTTCAAGGATGTTGATGACCCAACACCAGAGATTCTTCGCTTCCGGCTTATCCTGACATATCCTGAATCCGAGATCCAAAACGTACCAAATTCCAAGTGAATGTAGCCTGGAAAGCTATACCTCTCCTGCTCTCCCCCCCTACACTCTCCTGAATAACCCTTTCTCTTTATTGCTTTCCTTGTTGCTCTCCTGTGCTCTGAATACTGGTTGGAACCTGAGGTACCGGTTTGTCTAGCGAGAACCCGCGAACCGATCTGTGCGTCATCTCAGCAATCGAGATAGCATTTGGGGCCTTTCTGCCTTGCACCTGCAAACCAGACATTGCCGGGTTCCCTCCATTCCTACTCCCCTTGACCTTTCTTCTACCTTTCTTCAACCCTTTGTTTTGGCTCTGTGGTGATCCTGAATCCTCCTCCTGTCTTGGTTGCTTCTTTGGTTGCTTTGTTTTTTGTCTGTTCTGTTGGGATCTGTTCTGTCGTTGTGCTGTTGCTGGTACTGTAGTAGAATAACTCCTGGGCCGATTAGTTCCGTGCCAAAGTGCATTTTAGGTAGCCATGGAGTGGACCTATCAGTACACATCGTCATATACAACCGAACTGACTGGAATTACGCTAGCGAATCATCATCGACCCAGCGTGATCCGTCAGGGTCTCACCAGGTGATGTGAATAACTCTGAGAATAACTCTGCCTCATTGCCTCACTGCTCGGAGGCGGGGTGGCACCCATCACCAGTAACGAAGGATAGTGACAAGCACCCCCAGCAGAGTAAACACAGTCCGTCCGAAACGCTTGGAAAGACACAATGGAAAATTGAAAGATGCAAATAGAACAAAGAACAAAGAACAACCATGCCTCACTGCCCGGAGGCGGGGTGGCACATATCACTACCCGTAGAAATACAGAGATGTGTATTTACAAATACTCACATTGACTGAAGGTGTAGCGGCTCAAACTCTCAGAGTAGCCGCTCATATTAAAAATGTAATGAAGTGGGCGAAACAAAGCCAATATAAGAGCCACAGGCAAGGCTCTAGCGGAGCCCCCAGAACTGGTTTTCAATCAGTTCTCGAGGCCACACTACAGCACTGCCGAGGGTTAGCGCAAGAAAGGTAATCAAAAGTAACCAAAAAGAAAACAAAGCAAAATGCAGAACATAGAATAACCATGCCTCACTGCTCGGAGGCGGGGTGGCATATATCATCATTGACAAAAGGGAAGGAGCAAACACTTCCCAAACGCTCCCCAGGTGTCCTGGAAGAGTGACAAGCACACTTGAAGAACTGAAGCTGGAGCGTGGAGAGTTGGAAACGTGTAGATACAGGTTGCAAGTATGCTCATAGCTGAATACTATGGAATTGTGGAAGTTTGGGTTACAACCCCATGCTGATGACGGGACTACCGCATGGGATCACAAATAGAGCAGAAGCAATGAGGCCTCTCGGACAGCCAAAAGCAAGGGTGAGGAGATCATCTTGGGCTACTTATGCTCGGTGAGTGGATCCTCCCCTTACTTGGCCACTGCAGAGTCCTATATGGTGATTACTATGATTGGCCTACCTCTCTATGCCGCTGCGCATGAACACCACCCCCCCTGGGGGGGGGGGGGGGTCCTCACGGCGGCTGATGTTTTTGGAACTCGACTGAACACCGCCCTTTGAGAAAGGAGCGGTTTGTGGCTTCCGACATGAGTCGATCTGCGGATGCAACTTACAATTTTCAAATGGCTATTTGCTGCTCTTGGTACTCACATGAGGACTGGGGTTACTGATGGAATCATCAGTATTGTCGATGTTAAGTGTCTGAGATCGAGGATCGCTTGAATATTGCCGACTGCCACCACCTCCCGCCTTTGGTGCGGGAGTTTAAGCACGGGCATACTGGATTGCTGGACGTCCAAGAACTGGTCTGGGATTTGACTTCTTCTTACAGATTGTTTGTGCGGATGCCCCCTGCCTGAGGACTGCTTCATATGAATCAATTCTCAGGCACAGGTCAACCTCCAGAAGCAATTGTTTGGCTCCGCATGATGGTCACTACCTCGTCTCGATCCTGTACTGAGAGCCGGGCGCTGCCATTTCAATTTTGGTTCACTTTTTATTCATGTTTCATTTTATTGACTAGTGACACAGGCCTTGTGCCAGCGTGCGCTTATTCCGAGCAAAAAAACTGTCTCATCACATCAAAGCAGGACCTGTGGATCCCAGCTTAAAGTCTTCAGACTTTAAAGGATGAGATGATGTCTAGCCCAGATGGGGCCAGTTCTCCAAGCCTTGCAATGGACGTTGGTGCGACAGGACAGGCAGCATCCAAACACGAAGCAGAAGTTCAAGGTGGTTCAGAAGGCGAAAGCCTTGAAGTTTGACAGTGCCCCAGTCCTAGAACGAAAGTCCAAGGTGGCAAAGATGAACGTCTGTCGAACTGGTGAAGTTTGAAATCGCGCACGATGACGTGATTGGCTGCGAAGATGACTGGGGGTTTCTTCCTTATGAAGATGTAGATTCAGAGGATGAGACCATAAACAAACGTTTTGAAGACAATGGTCCACGCGGAGTTGGATGCACAAGGGCATTAGATGAAGTTGCCAAGCTGAATGACATGCAGATGATATCACCAGAGGAGATCGACGTGAACGCGATCTCCAGCCACAAGCTTGTTGATACCACACTTGCACGCGATTAGCGTATCGGAGGGAACCAATGGCGGAAGCGGTGCAGAATAATGGAAATAATGGCAAGAGAATTTAAGTTTGACAATGCAGACGAAAACAACTTTGCTCCAACTACGACTTTTCCTGGTCCTCCAAATTATTTCCAAGGTGCCTCTGACCGGCATTGATGTCGCTCAGCATGATTTTCAACTTGATGCTGACAGGCATTGATGTCAAGGACGCATCTCTGTGCGCGGGGCAGCAAGAAGACATGTTGGTCATGTCTTCCAGCGGAAAAAAAAACCTTTTTCCCAGAAGAACAAGCTACAGTGTGGCGCTTGAAGGGGTGCTGGCCGGGTTCACGCAATGCCGTGCTTACGTGCTTTGAGCACTTGTCAGGTCTATGTCGAAAGACTAGGATGGATTCATACAAGGGATGTCCCACAATCATGAAGTTGGTGAACGAGCAGTCAGGTCTCACTATCAAAGTTGAAGGTCTTCACAGGCAAGGTTCAGGTGATTTCATGTTCTACCTCAAGAAGCATAGCGCATTTTCGCCTGAAGGGATTTTTGGTGCAGCCGAATGGTACCTACACTCCCACACTCGTCAGCATGTTGAAGGTTTCTGGTAGAAGAAGGAAAGGTCTTCCACATCACCCAGTGATTGAACCCAACAACTCAAAGTTTCCAGCAGAAGATGTCTTCACAGGTGAAGAAGCTTGAGTGTTTCGCTCAGCTTTGTGTTTTGCTGCCTATATTTCTCAGGATAAGCCAGATATTTCGTTTGCGACAAAGACTCTGGCTACATGAATGTCTTACCCTTGCACGAAAGCGATGGCAACACTCAAACACTTAGCTTTATATCTATCTGGAACCAAGCATGTTGGTGTTTTGTGAAGCGTTGCAAGATGTATGATGATGTGTTCGATCGATGGACCAAAGCTGGTGAGTGGACAGGTGTGACAAAAGAGCAGCGCAAGCATCGAGCAGTGTTTAGCTTCGATATTATCTCCGATTCCTCATGGGGTGATGATCAAACATCCCAGAAATCAACCGTGCAGCACCATGTTTCAGTAGGACGCAAGCAACAATAGCAGCAGCACTTAGCTCATGTGAGGCAGAACTCTACGCAGCCGATGATGCGATTGCTGCAGAATTGTTTTTGGTCCGTGTGTGCAATTAAGTTCCTTTGCGGAGATCAGTTTGACGAGAACAACAATGATGTGAAGGTAAAACTGCATATGGATTCAGCAGCAGCACTGGGAGCAATTGAGAGAACCGGATTCGGACGAATGAAGCATATCCAAATCCGACCCCTGTTTCTTCGAAAGTTTTCAGTTTGTGCAAGATCAGCACAAGGATAAGTCCAGCAGATTTGGGAACGAAAAAGTTCAGAGTTGACAGTCGGGATTTGGGAAGCTTCATTGGTATTTTCATTGATGAGAATGGAACGTCCAAACGTGCTGCAGTTTTGAACGCTAGAAGAGTTCAGATGGTTCGCATGACAGCATTTCAAGCGACAGCAGCGTCACTTTTGCAAGGTTTGCCTCTTCATCCTCTCTCAGTCAGCGGCATTGGCTTTCTATGTCATCATGTCTATGGTTCTTTGTAGACGTGGGGAAGGTTCAGAAGTTTCCACGTCAAGGGCGAGGAGCAGGTCTCGCTTTGCCGACCATGCAACAGGGGTGAGCCAGATGAAAGAAATTCTTTTCTATGACCACTGCGAACGCCTACTAGGTGGACAATCAGTTCATGCCCGCATCAGATAGGCTTTGCTGCTCTTGGTGAAGACTTGTGAGGCGGACGTAGTGAATTCACGCTGAAATCCGTGACGGGTGCAGATTCTGCGCAAATTCAAGTCATGGAACAACGATGCCATTACCCCGTGTCAACTCATTCATGCAGAAGGTTGGCCTTGGGAAGAACGCAGAGATTCCATCAAGACGAAGACACCGAGCTGCTGTGAGTGGCCAGTAAATAGAGCTGTATAGTTGTAATTCAATTTGTTGAGCGACCTTTTGTACCTTTGCTGTTCCCAACTTGCACTTCGCTTGTCACTCCGTCGTGCTATCGTTGGGGCATGTTTGTGAGGAAGGGGCTTGATCTCTGCTGTGGCATTCGCGCCCTTGGTGCTCGGATGTCTTTTCCAGCTACGCTGGTTCTTATTTTGGAGGGTGGCCTCGGTGTGCTACCGCCATCCTCCCTAGAGCGCGTTTTGTTTGCATGTGCATTGGACTTGTGGCAGGGTTTTTTCCCTTCCAAGAAGGTTTTTCCTTTTTAGCCGCCCAAGTTTCAGGTCTCCTTTTTTAGTTTGATTTGTGACGCGGGGCTCCAAGTGGCTCGGACACGGCTTCAGAGTTGTCCTCAAAGAGTTCAGTGATGAACAGAAGCGAGGGCGGCAGCCGAGACGATGGTCCTGGACAACATGAGATCATAATGCGAACCAACCTACCTCCAGAAGAAGCAGTTCACTTGCAGTGCACGCGGTGCAGATTTGGTGATTGAACCTCCACAATTGGAACTGACAAAGAACCTGAACGTGAACGCAACCGAAGCAGCGATGAGGCAATGTTGGAATCCCAGGCAACGGGATCCACTGGGAACACGGGGGATGAGAACGATCGTGTTGCGCAGTTGCTGGCAGATGCAAGAGCCTCATCCAAGAAAACCTTGGACACCCTGAAGCGTCGAACCATTCGCGCAGAAAAAGTGGCGACCAAGAGGAGCAGAAACCATCAGAGCCCAGATCGTTAGCTTGGGTGCAATGGAGTCATCAATTTGATGAAGCGAAAGGCAATCATTGCTTGTGGCAATCAGTGCAGCTGGCGGCTTATAGCCCCAGCTGCTGTGCGATGATGGGCTGGTGAGAGATGCATGTTTTCCAGTTCCGAGCACCCACCGACAACAACCTGTGGAAGGCCGGGAAATTGGAATAGAATGTAAAGGGGTTTCAAATTCACCAAGAAAGACAAACGAAGGCTGAGAAAGCAGCCTGCGGTGAGTGTAGCAGAAATGTAAGGAAAGGTGGCAGAGCTTGCGGACTGTGAAATGTTAGCCAAAACACTCACCCATGTTCAGTGCATGTCTTGAACTGGCAGCCTTTGGCCCCAGTTGTCAGCTGCGCTGTGTAGTATTTGTTCTTACCAGTAGTACAGCACAAGGCGGTGGCAGAAGTTTCAAAGATAGGAAACCTATAGAAAGGTTGGTTGCTGTGAATGATGGATGGCAGATCGAACCCACTGATGGACCGACAAGTGGTTGGAGGCAGCGCGGTGTAGTTGTAATGTAGTGTAGTTGTGGTTGTAGTTGTAGATGTGGTTGTGGTTGTAGTTGTGGTTGCAGTGGTTGTTGTGGTTGTAGTCGTAGTTGTAGTTGTAGTGCAGTGCAGTGTCGTGTAGTGTAGTTGTAGTGGCTCTTGTGGTTGTAGCTGTGGTTGTTGTAGTTGTAGTTGTAGTAGTTGTTGTAGTAGTTGTTGTAGTTGTTGTAGTTGCAGCCGTCATGTAGTTGAAGTTGAAGTTGTAGTTGTTGTAGTTGTAGTTGTTGCAGTTGCAGTTGTAGTTGTGGCGGGTGTTGTGGTTGCAGTTGTAGTTGTAGTGGTTGTTGTAGTTGTAGGGCAGTGCAGTGTGGTATAGTGTAGTTGTAGTGGTTCTTGTGGTTGTAGTTGTTGTAGTTGTAGTTGTTGTAGTTGTAGTTGTCATGTCGTTGAAGTTGAAGTTGTAGTAGTTGTAGTTGTAGTTGTAGTTGTAGTTGTAGTGGTAGTGGTAGTAGTAGTAGCAGTAGTAGTAGTAGTAGCAGCAGTAGTAGTAGTAGTAGTTGTTGTTGTTGTTGTTGTTGTGGTTGTTGTTGTTGTTGTTGTTGTTGTTGTTGTGGTTGTGGTGTTTGTAGTTGTGGTGTTTGTAGTTGCAGTTGTCGTGGTAGTTGTAGTTGTAGTTGCAGTTGTCGTGGTAGTT
>BGPT01000150.1:107779-301791 GCA_003297045.1 Symbiodinium sp. clade C Y103 | reverse complement strand
GTTATTGTGGTTGTTGCCATGGTTGTAGTAGTTGTAGTTGTAGTTGTAGTTGTAGTTGTAGTTGTAGTTGTAGTTGTAGTTGTAGTTGTAGTTGTAGTTATTGTTGTTAAATGTTCAACATCAACATCAACAAGTTGTAGTTGTAGTTGTAGTTGTAGTTGTAGTTGTAGTTATTGTTGTTAAATGTTGTTGTAGTTGTAGTTGTCATGTCGTTGAAGTTGAAGTTGTAGTAGTTGTAGTTGTAGTTGTAGTGGTAGTGGTAGTAGTAGTAGTAGCAGTAGTAGTAGTAGTAGTAGCAGCAGTAGTAGTAGTAGTAGTAGTTGTTGTTGTTGTTGTGGTTGTTGTTGTTGTTGTGGTTGTGGTGTTTGTAGTTGTGGTGTTTGTAGTTGCAGTTGTCGTGGTAGTTGTAGTTGTAGTTGCAGTTGTCGTGGTAGTTNGTTGTTGTTGTTGTTGTGGTTGTGGTGTTTGTAGTTGTGGTGTTTGTAGTTGCAGTTGTCGTGGTAGTTGTAGTTGTAGTTGCAGTTGTCGTGGTAGTTGTAGTTGTAGTGGTAGTGTAGCTGTCATGTAGTTGAAGTTGTAGTTGTCGCTGTTGTAGTTGTAGCTGTAGTAGTTGTACTGATTGTAGTTGTAGTTGTAGTGGTAGTTGCAATTGTAGTGCAGTGCAGTGTAGTGTAGTTGTAATTGTAGTGGTTATTGTGGTTGTTGCCATGGTTGTAGTAGTTGTAGTTGTAGTTGTAGTTGTAGTTGTAGTTGTAGTTGTAGTTGTAGTTGTAGTTGTAGTTGTAGTTGTAGTTGTAGTTATTGTTGTTAAATGTTGTTGTAGTTGTAGTTGTAGTTGTTGTAGTTGTTGTAGTTGTTGTAGTTGTTGTAGTTGTTGTAGTGTAGTGTAGTGTAGTGTAACATCTCAACCTCCAAACGTGCTTCGAGCATGACAGTTTTTAACACTTTTTACTTCCAAACGGTCTTCGCGCCACAGGGCCGTACACTTTTTCCACATCTCAATTTTCAAAAGAGTTCCGAACGTGGAAGTTTTTAACACTTTTTACTTCCAAATGCGCTTCACGCCACAGCGCCGTGCACATTGTCGACATCTCAACTTTGAAAACTGTTCCGAACCTGGTGTTTTTTAACACTTTTTACTTCCACATGTGCTTCGCGCCACAGCGCCGTACACTTTTTCCACATCTCAACTTCCAAAAGAGCTCCGAACGTGGCAGTTTTTAACATTTTTTACTTCCAAATATGCTTCGCGAAACAACGGCGTGCACTTTTTCGACATCTGAATTTCCAAAAGTGCTCCGAACATGGTGTGTTTTAACACTTTTTACTTCCAAACGTGCTTCGCGCCACAACGGCGTGCACTTTTCAAGATCTTATTTCCCAAAAGTGCTCCGAGAATGGTGTGTTTTGTCATTTTTCACTTCCAAATTTCCGAGAATGGTGTGTTTTGTCATTTTTCACTTCCAAATATGCTTCGCGCCACAACGGCGTGCATTTTTTCAACATCTCATCTTCCAAAAGTGCCCCGAACATGGTGTGTTTTAACACTTTTTACTTCCAAATGTGTTTCATCTGCGCAGATGTCTCCGCACCCGCCGCTTTAGCGAGCCTACTTTCCACAAAACATTGGAAAAACACAGCGTTTCGCGACTTTCCTACTTTTTCGCGCACCTGCATGTTCTCTTTTCTGACTTTCTCCCTGTCGGATCTTCTTCCTGGCTGTGCTTTTCTATCTGTCCATATTGTCGGAAGTTTGCCTTCTAAATTTCCTTCGGTCAGTTGCATTTAGACTTGTCAGGCATGAACCCCTGCGCAATGGTGATGTGCCACTGACTGTGTCTCAAAGTGACCGAATAGGAAGCAAAAACATCCGTGTTTTCAGAAAATCCAAAAATGAAAAATGCTCGTTCAGAAACCCAGAGGGCCGAACTTGATCATTGCAAAAACCCAAGTCGGTTTTTGAGAAGGAAACGCAGGAACACAGTTGGGTGGACAGGGCAAGAAAAAATGCCAACCAAAAAATGGAAAAACAATTTTGCAAACAAAATGTCAAGAAATTGTAATTTTGCATGCAACAACAATGTGACAAAAATCATGTTCCAAACGAAATATTTGTCAAAAGACACCCCAACACACCAACGTAAGATTTAGCATCGCCACACTTTTCACCCGCACAATTTCGTTCGATCCGAATGACGTTCACCGTTTCGTTTGTCCTACAAATTTTAATGTTTTTGCAAGCATGTTTCAAGGGACCTAATGGAACATTCCACACCCACCCAATTCGTAGCAAATGGAACAAAAATTTTTGAAAACGTTGTTTCTCAGGCAAAAGAGTGCCATTTGATTTAAAACCTTTGTTCGTTCAATCAGTTGAAATTTCAAAGAAATTGTGTTTCAAAGACATGTTGAACGCCATTTGGTTTCATTGCATCACAGGGACCTTTTGGCATCCAACAGGAAGAATTTGAATGATTCGGCCCTTCGGACTTGGGATTCTTCAATGATTCCAGCCATATCCAGCAATATTTGTATGGGGGAAGCAAATCGCACAATTCCATAATTCAAAATGAAATGATATTGGAGGGACTACTACTCAACCTACAGTTGGACAATGGGTGAGATTTTGGGAACAACAAAATATGAACATATGAACGAAAATCTGAATTCCAGCACAAAAAAATTGGTTCGGAAATAAACCCACATCATGGGATTTGAAAATTATTTATTTTTTTTTTCCCTTTGCAACACGTTTTTGGTATGCATTCGTGGTGGTGATTTTGAATTTGCAACACGGAATTGATGGAAAACATGAAGCGTTTTGCACACAAAATAAACCCAACATGATATGTTTTGCTGACCTTTTTTTTTGCCGGCTCAATCCCTCGTGCATCCTTGGTGCACAAGATGTCCAATGTTCAATGATAAACCACTGGAAATGTGCAAAATTGTAAGCAACCAACCTCAGTTGCCAGTTCTTGACTTGGGCCATTCTAGATTTGGATGCATTTGTGATCAATTTGGTTGCAAATTCATTCTTTTTTTGTGCAACGTGCACAACCGTGAAAATGCGCAGTGGCATTTTGTGACAATCCCACGGGATTCCGGATGTAATTCAATTGCCCAAAACTGGACAGAATAAAAACAAATCTTAGACGGTCTTAGACGTTTGGACAATTATGGAACACAATTGTTTTTTTTGGTTTATGTGAAAATGATCAGACACAGCAACATGGTAGGGTGTCGGTTTTGTATGTGAAATGCCATGGCAACTCCAGATGTGCAGGTGCCCTTCCAGTTCTTGTTGGCCCAGGACGTGGTGTAAAAATATGTGGCATCTTCCGGACTTGGAATGCACCAGTCTGGCACTGAACGCCTGGTCTTTGCTCCGGCAGCAGTCCATTGAGATGCTCAACCTGTGGCGTGAAAATACAGAAGCGGTGCCCTCGGTGGAATTGGAGGAACTCTCCAGAGAACTCATCACGACGCATCGAGCCAATGCTGAAGAACTCTATTCACATTTTTGGGCTGATCGTGATGATCCTGATCCATGGCCCTTCAAACATTACTGCATCTTAGGGCATGTTACAGCTTTTTATCTTCTGGCCTGGGTGGCAAGCAGTCAAAACGATGTAGTTCAAGCGGAATATTACCTCATGAGCGCCATTTCAATGTTGAGGATGGATGACCACGACCTCTTTGAACACACCTCTTGGCCATTTACGTCTTTTGACATCCTTTCCAACCTCTTCTTCCTCCGCCGCGGTTGGCCGTTTCAAGGGATGCACCTGAGACCCACCGACACGGGGTGGATTCGACAACGACTACCATTGATGTGGCCACCTTATGCTCCTCGCTGTTGGCCCTGTCCCGAAACTGAGCCGAAGCGACAGCTGAAGGATCTCACGGGAGTGTCCCGGCAGCGGCTGAAGGTTTGGTGGACTTCCAAAAATCCTGGCCCTTTTGTAGACTTTGCCACAATTCTGGAGAACTGGATGGATGATCGGTATGAGGTAGAGGTTTCACACAATGCCTTGGCTGATCATTGTGAATATGCGCGTTATAAGGATTGGCTCTGTTCCAAAGACATGCGCTTCAAAGAAGTCTTGGAAGAACAGAGGATTTCGACTCAGGCCTCGCAGATGGATTGTGGAGAGCGTGGACAGTGGTGCGGACTGAGAGAGCTTCACCACGAGTTCAATGAGGTGATTCCACGTTTCCAGCAGTTGTTCAACCAGGAATTGAGAGATGTGGATTTGTTCGCCTGTGGCCATCCACTGTACTGGTGTCGTTTGGTCATGGGCTTCAACGCACCTGTCCTTGGGATTTGGGACATGACACACCAATTCTCAGTCCCAGATTCTTTGCAGGAGCAATGGACAGCGGAATTTTTGGATTTTTTCCAACAGAAACAAAATCTCTTGGTTGCGATGTCAGCATATCACAGCTTTCAGGTCCATTGGCTCTTGGGTTTGCGCGTGCCATACTTTCAACCTGTCACCCCTGATGTGTCACTGGGGGCCAGGTATTCCCCTCATGTGAGGCCTAATGAGGTCGTTGTTAGCAAATTTCGCACTCCGTACGACATCGAACTTCTCAGCAGATTTCTTGAGGAGGCAGCCAAGACAGCAGCTCTTCCATTTCGATTCGTAGCCTGGGAGGAAATGCCTTGTGGGCAGGATTGCTCTAAAGCAGAGCTTGGCCGTTTTCGTGCCAGCGTGTTGTCTGCATATGACACAAGCCCCATGAAACTCACCGAATTCTATGCCATGTCGATTCCCATTTGTATCTTCTCGGGTGGACTTTGGCGGACGGCGATGCGATGGGCCAAAGCGGATGCCAAATCTGGTGGGATCAATGCCATTCGACCGGGTCGTGACTTTGGAGATCCCTCGGATTCGAAGAAGGATTGGCAGTGGATCCAAAGGGCGCTGAAGAAGGAGACGGAAGAAATCCTTTGGGAAGAGCCCTGGCATCCTCGTCATCATGACCACCATGACCAGCATGTCCAGCTTCAAGAAGGACCAGTCGGACCACCCTTTGATGATTTGCCCTACTCACCATTTATGGAGAATCGTGCTGAGCTAGTTACACCTGGTGCGGCTTTCTGGGTGCAACTCACAGATTGGGCCTTGCTGCCACACCTTTTGCGCTATGAGAGTGCTTCACATTTGCTGCAGATTTTGTTGGATCTGTCGTTAGATGACCTATTGGAAGTCAGCCGACGCATGGCGAGTCACTACACCAGGCTCTTGGTGGCGTCAACAAACTTTTGGCGAGCTCTCATCATGAGCTTGGTGGACAGGGACTCCTCAATCTGGAAGGGTTGAAGAAAGGTCCGGAAAGGTCCGGAAAGGTTGAGGTTTTGCTGCAAGCAAGGCATCTTGAAACTTGTTCTACGACAATATACAACTGCTTTGCCTAAGTTCATTTGCAACGACTTCTAGCGGGAAATGACTACACGCACTGGAGCAATTCAGGCAGGAGACCACCTATTTTTGTGCGAACATCAGGTTGTTGGAACAACGTGCACTCAGTTGTGGATCACCAAAAGAATATTGCTGAGACAGGAGACCTGCTCCAGGGTAACAAAGACATTTGAAGAGTGTCAGATACAAAGTCACTTCTGTCAAGAGGATCACAGCCAGAAGAGCATGGAACGTAGGATCTTTGCAGCCAGGAGTTCCGATCGAAGTTCAGCACTTGGCATACTGCAACTTGGCATGGGACGTAGAACGTAGGTGAAGACCAAGGCTGTGCAAACGTTGTGGGCTGTGACCAACACAGGTCCAACATGGTCCAACAGTGTCAGAGATCAAACTCAGTGCTGTGCAATCAGCGGCAAAATGTTGAAGTGCAGCGTTTCTTGATTTCTGCCTTTCCTTGTAGAGTCAAGACCAGACTTGACTTCAGTCAGCATCTCAGTTCCGTTCCTTTACTGAATAAGATTTGAAGTAATCTGACATCGCTCTTACAGTCTCTTAGCAAGGGCATGGTTATGAACAGGTTAAACGCCTACATGGCTTGATTTCTTGTTGACCTTGATGGAACTTGATGGTAGCTGCTTTGCCCAAACATGTCCAGTTTGGACTGGATGCCATGCAGACCTTGATGCCACATGATGCCACGTGATGCCACGTGATGCCACGTGATGCGACAGTGTAGCAGGATCATGTAGGACCATTCAGGATTCTCGGAAAGTCTATGTGTTACAATGCAGTTACAATGCAATTTGCAAAGAGCATCAAAGAGCAATTTTGCCGAAGTCTTTCAATGTTCTCATAGAGTTGCAGGTTTCAGTGTCATTTGCATCGAGTTTAGGATGCAGCCCTTTCAGCCATGTGGCTCTTGGATCTGGCTGGTGCAGATTTTGGTGCTTGAAGCGCTTCGATGTCCACATCAGCGACACTTGAAGGTTTGCTGTTCCCTGGTCTCCAAAGTCGGATAAGAAGTCAACCAAACCATAACCAAACCATAACCAAACCATAACCACCGGACCACCTTCCCACCGGTGCCGTGTGGGTTGGATTCGGCCTGGGCCACTAAGGCTCCAGTGGTTCGCTGCCGGATGGCGTACGAGGTCATCCAGATTGCATTCAACGTGGCATGGATTGGATGGCATGCTGCCAGCCCAAAGGCTACAAGGTGCAGCTGCGGTGAAAATTCTCGATCCCCCATATCATCCCATATCTGCAGCATTTGCACATTTGCTCATGCGTTGGCAAGAAACTCGCCGCGCACGCCGCGCACGCCGCGCACAGGCAGATGTCAAGCTTTTGGCCTGGAACCGAAATCATTCGAATGATGCGAGGGCAGATGGCACCATGCGGCTGCCCGAGCCTGGCCAGAGAATCGGCGCTGGGAGGGAAATCTGTTTGACATATTGGGACAGGACACATTGGGACCTAGTCAGCAAACCTCAGAAATACTTCTGTTCATTCGTGGTGAATCCTAGGACCCAACAGATCAAAAGACTGACTTTGGGCGCTTGTGGGCATCGATACGACAAACATTGCCTGATGACTTGAAGCCAGAACTGCTGCAGAGAATTTTCAACGAGTTATTTGCGCTTGGTTGGGAGCACCCATCGTGCCACGGCTGCATCGCTGCAAGGATCTGCAAGGTGCCATAATGATTTTTCATCTAATGTGCACACATGACCCACCCAAAGTGCCTCTTTTCCTTCCTGTTTTTTTTCAACAGTGCGTGCCATGCTGCTACTGGTGTTTCAGTTGTTTCTTTGTCAGATAGTGTGGGCCAAGCTGCCACATGTTTTTCACTTATATTTTGCTATGTCACAACTGGTAGGAGATGAGGAAAGGGACTTCACTCGTGACTGCACAATGGTTTTGCAGTGAAAAGACAATTAAATCTTTCTTTGCCCAAATGCATTTATGTAATTTATAGACATACATTTACTAGGTTAGCAAAGTTTCGCATCGTTTAGCTGTCAGCCTTTTGAACAAGGGATACAGCGGTGATGCACCACAGCTGCCTTTGTTCTTCGCTGAAAAACTCGTTGAGCCAAGGTGGAGTGTTCTTCAGGCTGACCCATTGGATCACAAGCGTGTTTTAGCGACCTGTGCCTTGGAAGTCTGGATTCTTTGGATGTGCTGTTTGTATCTGTTTGTTGTGTTGTGTTTTGATCTGTTTTGAACCAGAACTGAATCCTTGCCTTTCTTTGTTTTTTTTTCCTGATGGAGAAGAGGCATGGCAAATCATGGCATGTCATATGAGGTGATCTTTTTCCTGTTGGTTCAGGACCTCAGTCTGCCAGCATTTCTTCAGCAACATTTTTTGTTTTTTTTCTTCAGCAGTTTTTTTAGTTTCGTCATGCCACGTGAAATCTTCGTGAAAAATCAGCCCAAGTTGATTCGGTTTTTACACCGCTATCTTTTTGCGGTTCTTGTGGATTGCATTCGGGATGGCATCAGCTTGCATGATCCAGTTTTTGAAGCAGTGCTATTTTGCAATGGTATGGCAGCCTGGGAAAGCTTGGGAAGGCCTTGTTCTGGGGCGAAGAGCCTAGGACACTATTGATTCTTAGCAGACTTCGGATGATTCAGCCCATTGCCATGTGACTTGGCCGTAGCTGTGCTTAACAGCTGACGTTTGGAACTGGGTCTGGAAGATATGTTGTGACTCCCCAGTGAAGCAATGTGGAAGGCTACAGGTTACATCAGAGTTGTGGGAAACATGGGATTGATTGTCTATGATGTTGTCAATTCTGGCCTTCTTAATTTTTTTTTGATTTGTGAAGAAATTGCAGATGCACTACTATTTCGTTCTCGTCCATGGTAGACCTGGAACGACAAGATTCAGAGAGACTGCGAATTGCTCAGAGTAGATGACCTTATCTGGTGGAACCTCACCCTTCGTGAGGTTGCTTTGGGCCACGAAGGACAGGTGCACAGGCGAACTGTGAACACTTTTCACTTGATGGTGAATGGCTGACAAGTGCAGCTTGAGATCTGTAGGCACTTCTCTACTGCCAAGCATTGCCTCTTTTTGCAAAGCCTGGTGTGGTAAAGCTGGGGTTCAGCTGTAAATTTGGGATCGCTCCAGTTTTGTTTCAGTGCTTCACCAGGAGATTGCCTTGGCGTTGTTCCATGGCACATCGCTTCGTCGGGGTTTGTCCGTTCTTCAATCTGCGACCACTCTGGCACGGCGAATGGTACGTGGTGCGCATGATAATAAGGCTGAGGGGTTCTCGGGTTTCCATGTCAGCCCAAGCAAGGCTTGACATTTGAGATCCACATGTACAATTTAGATCACTCAGATGACTTGGATGACTGCTTCTTTTGCCGCACATCATAAAATGTGGAAAAGTCTCTGAAAATTTCTGAGTTTGCACCCGTTGAGGAGATGTGGCCGTTTGAAAGGCCGCTGTCGTATATCAGAGCTCTGGTGTACGTCCCGGACCATGCGAAAAAGGTCCGCGCTGCAACTGAGACTGGGAACTTCCTCAAGGCGGGGTCGGAAGACCACAGAGTTGCAGATTGAACAGCATACTGCAATGACGTATGATAATGTATGATGATGTATCATGATGTATGATGACGTATGATGACGTATTATGTGTCTTGGGCTTTCTGCCTGATTTCAAAGGTCAAAATTGATTTTGGTTTCGTTGAAATTGAGGATGCATTTGGCCTGTGACGTTGCTGAAATGTTTCCTCTTTCCAATTCACTAACCACAGGCAATTGACAGAAGGACATAAGGGCAGAGTCGAGCCAATTCAACTGATCCCAAACAATCCCAAAACCGTGGACAAACCAGGGATCTCTTGTGATCCTTGGTCCAGTTTGGTTCCAGTTTGGTCCAGGTGGCACAGAGAAATCAGCTGTTTGCCATCTTGCTGCACAACTTGGAACATTTGATGATCAGCTCAGCAGAGCTGCCCAAGAGGAGAACACCATGATTTCTTGTCCTTCGGGAGTTGATTTGCTGATGGTCACCTCTCAATGAGTTCAGGTAGAGGTTGCAACAGTTGGTGTTTCTCGTAGGCACTGATTTGATGAGTTTCGCATCACTTTTCAATACTTTTCACATGTTTCACGCTCCAGGAATGGCTTGATTCAGGCACCTTTCCCGGTCACCTTCAATGACACCGTTTGTTGTCATCGGAGTACTGTGCTGAAGATGTTGCTGGCGGAGCTGCGTGCAGAGCATCCCACTGAGACACTACATGTGGCCGAAGTTGGGGTGGGTTTCTTTGGAAAGTCGGTGGGGACCAGTTGGGACCAGTTGGGGTGGGTTAGTTCGGTTACCCGTTTGGTTAGTTGGTGCTTTTTTGACACTGACGGTTTAAAAGGCCTCTACTTTGAATTGTGGACATTCGCGGAGCACTGTTCAAAGGAGTAGGGTGGAAAGTGATACTGCTATACCGATCTATACCGGCTATACCTTTGTATGCCGCTCTCATGCCGCTCACCTGGTGGAATGCTTAAAAAGATCCCGAGACGTGCTAAACCTGCGCTACGCGCCGACTGTTTGCCAAGGTTGGGGCTCTTCCTCCTTTTATACAATGAATTCGGTTGCTCGCACTAAAAGTGCGAAGGCGAGGCTACTTTCACTCAACTACGATTAAATTTTATACTAAACTCAAAATTGAATCAAATTGCGATCGATTGCAAGCGTCGATGATGGCACATTTTTGAGACTTCACGGTTCTTAATGATTCCAACAGTGCTAGTTCCTTGTTCTCGCCCGGCTGATTTGAAATGCGTTCACTCTGAAGCATCCAACAGTTTAGGTATGGTCAGATGTAGGCTCGGTGGCCAAGGAGGTATTGTGTTAGAAAGGTGGATTTTGCCGCTCCTTCACACCACACCAGCCCTCTCTCAGGATCCTAACTTGCAGTATTTGGGTGTAGACAACTATATCTTCTATGGGAAAGTTGTGACTTGGCGACAGGAAACATGAGAACACTTCCGATGTGACGACACAGTGACGACACAGCGACGACACGGCGTGTGCCGTCTTTGAAGAAACTTTGAAGAAACGATGAAGAAACGACACAAACATCGCAGTGATCTGCGTCGTTTCAGCCGTTGATCAGTTTCAGCCGTGTCGTGCGACGTGCGACGTGCACAGAGGCCGACTCGGCGACTCCCCTACCCCGCTGGGTGAAGCGCGCCCAAGGGTCGGCGGAGCAGATTTTTCATCGATTTGGTGGCAAACTGGTGAATGATTTCAGCGAAAATGCAGCCAAAGGACAGAAGAAACAGAAGAAACGCTCAGATGTAAAACAGATGAAACATAATGAAACATCTAACTTGGATATTTTCAGAATTTGCCTCAAAGTTAAACTTTTCCAATTGGATTGTGAGAGCCAACCCAGCGACCCTGAGGAGTTGCAAATCAATCGTTGCACATGCTGTTTATTGATGGCAACTTGGCGCTCAGATGATGCGGCGATGCTGAACAGAAGATGTGCAGAGTGCAAAAGTTACAACACCCAAAATCATGCAAAGGACTGAGAGACCAGACCTTTACTCTCAATAGATCCAATTTTTATCAATTAGACATAATTGACACAATTATAGAATTAATACTAAATTAATACCCAGTAAATTCCACTCCATCTTGCCACATTGGCAAACCTGTGGTCTAGGATGGTCGTGAATTGTTCGTGCCTTGATGGGTGAGGTGCTCACCGCTTCTACGAAGTGCATAAGGATCTCTTAAAATGGCAACCAAAGGTGAAGCCAGGTGGAGCCTCGACTGCGAGATTACCGAGCCATACCGAGCCCATCCCTGGTACATCCTGATCTTGAGATTCAAAGAACATTCGTAACTTTTTGCCCCCAAAGCACAAGCATATGAACCCCAACAAAAACTAGACTATATGCATATATAGGTGTCCAAATACTACATCAGTTCTGGTCTCTGAACCTTAACGAAACTCCACTGATACAGTCAAACGTTCTAATTGGCGATGAACTGTTTATAGAAGTGCCTCTCTGATTTGCGACGACCCTGCCTGTGGCTTGAGGATATTTGATTGGCCATGATCACAATGCTGATTGGCCCGGCGTTTCCCGGGCTCTTTGCCGGATAAGGCAGAACAAACCCATCTCCTTTGGCGCTGACTTTACCTACTGGTGGAGGGTTTGACAACCTCCGAAATTCCCCAAACTAAGCACAGGTCAATCACACATCAATCTCTCTACAACTTCATTGATTTGTCCATACTATTCCCGGAAGGAAGGTTGTAGCGCCAAGGAAGAAAGGGCAGTGAGACATGGCAACGTGCAACAAATGGAGTGTTTGGGTATGCACAAGCATCAACAAGCGGTTTGTGCATCAAAGGACTTTTGAACCAGCCAATTGGGATTGATTTGATGCTTCCAGGAAGCCATTTTGGATTGTACCTTGACAAGTAGAACTCGACATCAGCGCCGGAGTAGGCTTGAAGATCCATGATATGTTTCCTTGAAATTCTATTCCATCTTTTCAGTGCAAGGGACATGGCACAGACATTGATTCAGGTCAAATGGTGATGACTGAGAAATTCGGCCTTGGTCACACAGGCGGTAGAAAAGACAAGAGAGCACTGCACGACAACCTGCGGCTCACGAGCCAAAGTCTGAGTTGAAACCAGACAAGTAAGTGAACAGCTCCACCCCAAACAGCAGCAGAACGCAGCAGAACGCAGCAGAACGCAGCACAACGGCATATAACGGCCATCGCCCGTCTATGCTGCGCGCTCGATGGCATGCCGAAGGTGGTGACATCGAAGAGATTGCCGGTGTACACCAACAAAGGCCAGAAGGAAGACGACCGTTTCAACGTCTTCCACTGCAAGAGGCTGGAAGCGTTTCGAATACCGTTGAAGCATGTTGAGCCGTGTTAACTACCAGGTGAATTACCAGGTGAATTACCAACTGAATCATACTGAATCATTATCCATTGATATCCATTGATATCTGTTACATTCTGTTACATTCTGTTACATTCTGTTACATTCTGTTACAATATCCATTGTGGCAATGGAAGGTTCAGCCTAGGGTGTTCTCAGGTGCCGTGCGCACCTGGTGACCACAGATGCAGAGTTGGCCAACCTGCCGCGGCGCAGGAGACGACATCGAAATGTGGAAATTCGTTGTTGGTAGTTGACCACTTTTGTCGTTTTTCTTTTCTTACGTGGCAAAATGCATGGTAAATGTTGAGCAAAGGCATGTCGCAGAATTTTCACGAGAGGACTGATGGTGCGCTGGTGCTTGATGCGCGCTTGCAGGTGATTTTGCTCTTGGAGAAATGCTGGGAAACCATTTGGGTCTATGCATGGCGACTCCATTACATGCATGTATAGAAGTGCATAGACAGATAATCATGAATCAAAGAATCAAAATGACATATCCATGATATTCCATGATTATCCATGTATATGTTTGTTACACGCCTTATATGCGACATGCAGGATTCGGTCACCTCGGCCCTGATCTGGCAAGGTGGTGAAACTCTACACAACCAAGCGCGAGGTGGCCAAGTGACTCCAGTGGGATGTGGCTGGGCGCTCTCAGACGATTCTCAGAATGACATTCTCTAAATCTCGTTACTTACTGCGTTTAGATTCCGTTTCGATCATTTCTGCGCTGTGACAAAGAGGGGTCGGCAGAACATTTTTTCAGTTCAAGTCATGGTGTAGCTGCACGTTCTGATCCGTGTTTGTCAGGGTCACTTCTCCTTATTCGAGGTTGTTGAATCCTGCCGGGACATCTGCATGGATGGAGAAACACCCATATTTTCATGGCAAAACACCCATAATTCACTATGATATTTTCATGGCAAACCCCCAGCAGCATCGATGCTCCACGTATCTTTGTATCTCCTTACGTTGCCAGGGCTGCAAAGTCGTCCGTCGCGAGAAGGGCATGGAACGGCAGTGAACCTGACAGCTTTGCCGATCACAGCTTTTGAGATGCGTATTTTGACAGTGTTTAGTGTTCTTTTTTATGTTTTTGTACACTAATTTCATTGAAGATATTGAAGAAAGATGTATACTTATATTGATGTATACTTAATATGTCTTAATATGTCTATTGATTCTCATTGGTTCCTTGAATGTTCCTATTCTGAGCGGGCAGTGCTGCCAGGTATGTCCACGTGTGGCGCCTCAGGATGCTACTGCTACGGGCAGCTCAAGTTTTGGGCATTTTTCTTTGATTTCATGTGTCAAAACTGAAGAAATCAGTCTTTCTATTTTTTTTCATAACTTACCACAAGATGAAATGAAAGAAGTGAAAATTGAATTAGTGAAACAGTTGACTTGACACCCAATACGATGCTGCAGTGAAGAGAACATCGATGGAATTTCCCGAGGCTTGCAGCAGCTGCGACCAGGATGTCGCCTACACCTCCAAATCCCATGAGGCGCTGGGCGGGCGCTGGGCGGCGCTGTCTTGTTGTGGGGATGGAGATTGATGGAGATTGATACAGACTTGATACCGTCAATAACGAGTCAATACCTGTGATGTTCCAATATGTTCCATACTGGGATGAACATCCCTAGCCACAAGAAGCTGCAATTCATTCTGGTGTGAGAATGCACGGTCATACTGAAGGCAATTCAAGGGTGACTTGCATACAGGTTTTGGATTGCTTGAATCTGCTGGAGTTCTGGCTGAAATCAGCATAGTTTGCAGTGAGAACCATGAAAACGGTAGACTTCATGATGTCTCAATGATGTTCAAATGGTACCACCTGACATACACTCGATGCGAGAGACTCAAGCTACTCCAAACCACCCGCAAAAGCACCAGACAAAATCACGTCATCATGGACCAATGTACCAAGCTCATCAACCCACCAGCAGGTTCTGCATGAGCCACGGAAGTCCAGCAAGTCGGAACTTACAAACCTTGGATTTCTCGCAGTGAAATCAGTGAATATCAAATATCTCGCAACAGAACAATCATTTTTTTCAAACCTGGTGGAGTTTTTTTTCCTCCGATTTTCGATCATTTTTTCGCCAGCGCAATGGCCACCCGCCGCTGCCGCCTTCTGGTGCTCCTGGCACTGGCCTTCCACTTCTGCACCGCCTGGCTGGCCCCGGGCTGGCTGGCCCCGACCACGGGCAGCTCGGGCAGCTCGGGCAGCTCGGGCCCCGCGGCATCGCGGCGGAAGGTGCTGGGCGGCGTGGTGGGAGTCGCGACGGCACCGTTAGCAGCTGGGGCAGAACAACTGAAGTCCAGTTGGCCAGCAAAGGACTTTGGGGACGTGGGATTTGATGCATCTTTTTGGACAATTTGGAAAGTAATCTTTCATAAATTTGGTCAATTTTGATCCTTTGTTGTTTTTTGGGTTTTGGAGTCTGGGAGTCAAGGGTTCGATATGAGATTTCCGGCAGGATGGCGTCCAGTTCCTCCGTTTCTACGAGGATCAATACGATGCGGAGCGGGATGACACCCGACGTACTCCACAGTTCATCCAGGCCATCCAGGAACGGGTCAAGGGCCGTCCAGGTCTTACCGTGCTGGACATTGGCACTGGACCCTTCGCACTCTTCGCACTGGTGGCCGCAAGGGCTGGTGCCAAGAAGGTTTATGCCGTGGAAGGTAATCCAGAAGCTGCTGAACGAGCGAGAAACACCATCGCAGAACAAGAGGATGTCCCGGAAGGGGTCATTGAGGTCATAGAAGGCTTCTCAACAGCTGTGACACTGCCAGAGAAAGTGGATCTGGTTTGTGCGGAGGTGGTTGGTGCCTTTGCCACCCAGGAGAACATCGTAGCAACGATGCAGGATGCACAGAGGAGGCATATGAAAGATGCCAACAATCCTCAGAACTACATCCCTTCGGTTGTTCAAACCTGGACTGCCCCGGTGAGCTATGCGCTCCATCCAGTGCTGGCTCCCCCGAAATTTGAAAAACTGCAGGGACAGCCATTGACGTTAAACCCGCGAGATCGCACTTTGGAGCTGATCTCAGATCCGCAAGTACTGGAGGAAATTAACTTTGCAAAGCCGTTGCCAGAAGGAAAACAATCCAAATCCCTAAACTTCAAAATCTCCAGAGATCGTTTGCGTTCCAACTATGATGCCTACTATGAGGCTCTAACCACCAAGGAGGAAGTGAAAGTCGAAGATGCCAGGCCACTGGCCACCCAAACCACCAAGAGTTTCTCTGGGATGGCCATTTGGCCTCGACTGATCTTAGATCCAGAGGCGAAAATCGTGGTGGAATCGCGGGGTCCAAAGGGTGAACATCAGAAGAGTCATTGGCCCACGCTGCTCACCTTGATGTCGCCCACACCGGTGCCGGTTGAACCGGAGGACACTTTAGACATCACAGAAACCACCGAGTTGAGCAAAGGTGACATCTTGGTGCCGGTGAAGTATTCATTTCAGGGGACGCTCAACAGCGCATCCGCATAGTGAGAAAAAAAGGCAATGTTTCCATATTTCATGGTGAATTTAGTCATTCCATTTTGCGGCTTGAATCTGATGCATTTCTTCCTTCCGTGGGCCTCAGTGAGCTCTCACAACGCTTCAGGCAGATCTGGAGCTTGTCTACTTGTTGGACAGCTCTGTGGACGTCCCCTGGCATAGGAGTGGGCTTGCATCCGCACAGGGTGCCCTTCATGGAATTGTATCCCGGTCCTATGAAGACCTTCGAACGTTTGGAGCTTTGAAACATTTTGAAACTGCATGGCACATGGGGAGATCCTGCCTTGGCCTCTTCGAATTCACCTTGACAACTTATAGAAGGAGTGAATTCCAAGTGAATTCAGAGTGAATCCATGGCAGACCAGCCGTGAGCAGCGCACTCCAAATCCGCGACAGGATGAAGTCTCCCTGGACCTGCAAGGCGGTGTGCATCACCGACGATGGGTATGGGCTGAGGTCAAATCAGCCCGGGGATTTACAAATTTTGGATGATATTATGATATATTATGATGATATGATTGATATGACGATGATATTCGTATATTTTAGATTATTTTAGTCACTTCTAGAAAACTCTTAGGTACCCATACTTCGATTTTTGGCAGTTGTAGGCTATTTTGTAAATCACCAGGAGGGACGCCTGACATCTCAACCACCCTGTCCCCACTCCTGAACCCTGCTCTGTGGCTTGGAAGGTGTGCGGCTACATCTGTCAAAACCAAGCACAATTGGAGTTGCACAGGTGCACATCCTTAGGATATCCTTGCCCTGATTTCACCATGGTGCTCTTTTACTTGATTACTCAACTTGCGGTGTTCACCACTTTGGGACGACTTTGCTGTTGAGCACGCTGTTGTCTTGAAGCTTCTTGATGTTTTGAATTGGTTCGGAAGGAAACAGCGGCAGCACACTGAAGAGATGGAGAAGGAGCAGGAGGTACGACGGAGGTATGCGATGATCGAAGATCAGTGATGCTGTCCAGATCTCCAGTCACTTTCTGCGCCCGTTGTTCCTTTGCACTGACATCAATGCGACTTCGCCACGTGTCACCATTGGTCACCATTGCAACATGTCGGATTCGGATAGGCCAGCAACGAGCTGAAGCCCATCATTGTGGGATGAGGTCAGTGCCATGGCAGAATTCAGCAGAGGTTCCCGGGAGCACCGTGTGGCAATCCCAACAATGGCTTCCTTACTTTCCTTTTACTTTCCTTCGCCCCCATGGTGTTTTCGCATTTACGTAAGAAACCCATAGGATTGATTTCAATTAGTCCAATTGGTGTCACACTGTTGACACCTTTATTCATTGACATTTACCAAACATTGGGCTCAAAGAAGATGCGTATGCTGCAGAGCTCTGGTTTCCGGCTCTGAAGCAGAACAGTGATGTTTGAGGGTCCTCCTTGTCTCTGTCTGTGGGTTGGTGTTTGCCTGTGGGTTTGCAAGATTTTGCAATACACTAATCTTTAAGATGCAAACGTTGATGTATAATTATAAATATCATAGATGACACATAATATGTATATGCCTCTTAAGAAGTCAACCGTACTTTTTCACGCTCAAGCCTTTCATGTCCCCTCGTGCGTTCCTGGGTCTTTTCCTTGAGGGCGTGAGGTCAAACTGGTGGGGTCTGGGTTGCCCGTTTTACTGTGCACAACCGTCTCCGACCCTCCTTGGACTTTGCTTGCTGGTTGGTTGGGTCCTTGGTTTTCTGTCTGCGGTGTTTTGTCTGGTTTGGATTTCAGGTCCTGGTGCCTCCCTTCTGGATTTGTTCCGGTCGTCTGTGACAAATCCTAGGAAGTCTTGGCGGCTTACTTGCATGAGCCTGACCTCTCTGCGCCAAGACGGAGACGTTGAACTGCGGATTGAGTTGCCTGAGGACCTTCGGGTCGTGGTCACCTGCCCTGCCCGTTCTGCTGGGCTTGCTGCTGAACTGTTGGGTCATATCTCTTTGTTTCAACAGCGTGCTGGGTCCCCTACTGAACGGTCTTTCGAGGTGGTGTCTCTTCTGCTGGTGTGTTGGACTCCGCTGCTTCCACCGTGCCTGTTCCTTCTGATTCCCTGCCTCGGGCTCCTGAGACCCGTGGCTCCATTCAGAGGAGCTTCAAAGCCTGTCCCACCTCCCTCCAGAGGCATTCCACCCGGCTCTGTGGGTCGACTCTGTCTGGTGCTGATCGTGTCAGCCGTGCTTGGCTTGCAGGGCAGTGGGCCAGAGCAGTGCAGGATAAGAGGATCGGTAGCCCTAACAGAACACCGGCCATCGACCTTAGACCAAGGTTTTACGCTGTCCTTCGGGCAGAAAGCCTTTCAGTTCCCAGCATCTTCCAGTCATCTGCCAGCTGCTGGAAGTGCATCGGGTCCTTGGAGGGGTCAAGCTCAATCTCACAGAGCTTTCCAAGTGAGATCGAAGCCAGGATCTATTTGCAAAGCGCCGGGGCCGAAGATTTTGTGGTTGCCCCCTGAGTTGAAAGATGGCGGTTTTGCATGCAGCGTCCCACGAGTCACTTGTCACCTTGCGGCAAGATGTAGTTCCCTACCTGTTGGACTGGCCAGGTGTCGATTTCGAGGGTGTGTCCAAAGTGGCTATCCTTGTTGCAGATGTCAGGTCAGGAGGTTTCCTTGGAGTTGTCCCTATTGGTTTCATTCCCAAAGAGGTTCTGGCCGTAGGCAATGCTCCAAGTCCACCAGGTCAAGTGGGTCCTTACACAGTTTTGGTCGTGCCAGGTGTTGTCATGGAAAATGGACTTTTAACACCCACAGGTCAGGAGGTTCCCGTCCTAGTTGTGGACTTCACGGAGGAGGTCTTAGAACGGATGAGGCTTCCAGATCAGCAGGAGGTGGTCATCTTTTCCTACGATGCCGATCAGCAGTTTTCCATCCCTCATCCGCGTGTGCAAGAATGGGTTGCAGGAGAGGGGAAGGCTCCGGTTTGGGCTTTTACACAGCGGAGAGTGCAGATGGCGAGCAAATGGATTTCGAAGAGGAGCTGCCAGAGGAGCAAGAGGCGCCACCACGACCACGGCGCAGAAAACCCACAGTGCCTGGTCCAGAGCCGCATACAGGGCCCGCAAAGAAGCCTACGGTGGCCTCTCTGGCCGGTTCACTGGAGAAGCTTCTCAATGTCACGTTGGCATGCAGAAGCAGCTGGAGGAGTTGGCCGCTCGACAGCAGGCCTTGGAACAGAAAGCTCTTCATCCCAGCTCATTGGTGCCAGCCCATCAAGCTGCTCTTCGCCAGCCTATCTCATCAGCATTGACGGTCCCAGTTGTCTCCAGCCAAGCAGTTGCCCAGACCGTTGGCACCCCGCCAATAACGGTTGCTCCAGCATCGCCGGGTCTGTTAAGATCGCCTTTGGTCAAACCTGCAGCAGTTGGAGAATTGGAGGAGGAGAAGCTCTTTGCAGACCCATCTACCTCCAGAGATCCCTTGGCCCAGGCCGTCTTGGCGCAATCCACAGCACTGACAGCTTTGGTGCAACAATTAGCCTCCCAGAACTCGGACCCGCTCCTGGACTTGAGCGCTTCGGGGTCCACCTCCAGGACTCGGGGGGCTCAAGGCAGAGCCAAGCTTCAGATGGACTTAGCCTCCCAGAAAGGGATCTTCTTTCACTCTGTCCTGACCTCCATGGCAAGGAGGATGTTTCCAACTCTCCCGGCAGAAGGTTCCCCACAGGAGATGATGGCGAAAGGGGTCTGCGGGACAAAATACTTGGAGAGATTCGGTGGATTTGGGAAACACCGGGAGTTGGGATGTCTGCAACACCAAGTCATGACGGTGTTGGACTTCCTGCAAATGGAGAACTTGGCAGGAGCTCGAGATGCAGCCGCCCTCCTGGCGGTCACGCTAGACCAGGCGGCGTTGGTCTCTCCAAAGCCCGAGGCTTCAGCCCCTTAGCAGACCAGAAGTGGGCCACCGTGGCCCTAGCCTATGTCAAAGAGCTAGATCTCATCTCCAGCAAGAGGTTGGAGCTCACTTCAAAGCCGGCAGCTTTTGGAGGAGGAGACAGAGGGGGCGAGCCTTCGGCCAAAGCAAAACCTTTTCCAAAGAAGAAGGGTCGCGGAGGCAAAGGAGGAAATGCGCCACAGGAGACGGAGGATGCCTAGGACCTGGACTTGGACTTGCGGAGGGATATGAGAGGGTGCAGGAGGAGGGGCAGGAGTCAAACCCTCTAACTGCACATATGACTTTTTCCAGGTGGGCTGCGTGCTTGCCGCGTTGGATTTTGAAGGCCCGAACTGCTTTTTCTCGGTGTCTAGCTTCTTGTTTTGCAGTTGTGCATAGATCTGACCAGATCGCTTCCGGCACCTTCCCGCTACCATTGGCCTCCTTGGATTCTTTTCTTGGTAGTGGCCCTGGACTTTCCCGTCGTAGGTTTTGGAATTTGTGCAAGAGCCGTCTTTTGAACATTTGGATTTTGGTTTTGGACTTTATGTTTTTGGGAAGATGGCCAACGACGGAGGAGTTGAGGAGATGTCCAAATCCCAGTCAGCTTTTGATTTTTGGCCGGCTGCGGACATTCATGGTGTCGTGTGGTAATGCCTTGGCCGAGTTCAACTTATGCCCCGGCAGATCCATCCCTGAATTAGGTGCCTTGCTTTTTCGGCTTGAAAGGTTCTGCGATGTCTGTCCTGATTTGCAAACTGGATACATGGCTGTTCCAAAAGTCCCTTTCAAGCCTGATCCATCGCTGTTGAGTGCCGAAGAGTTCCCGCAGCTTGCACCCTATTGATCGTTGGACTCCAGCAGGTTGAGGTTGATTGGAGAAGGGGTTTGGCCTATGGAATCTTTCCTTGATGGAGTTTTGTGGCTGCCGTTCCAAGAACCCCGTTTTCTTTTGCATGGAATGCCGGTCAGCGGTGATGATCAACCTTGCCTTGAAGCTGAGAGTCCTGAGTTTGGGATGTCCGAGCGTTGTTGTTTCTGGCCGAAGAGCCGATCCGCCCGGGACTCCACTCCAGGGTCTTTAATGCCTTCAAATCCTCAAGCCAAGACCGTCAGATAGGTGACAGGAGGATTGTAAATCATGTGGACGGACCCTCAAAGCACCTTCCACAGGGCCAACAGCTCACCATGCTGAGGCTGCCAAAATTCACCCACATGCTGAGAGGTTCTGTGACGGACAGGCGCGATTTTTATCATCAGGCCAGCGTTTCCCCCGAGAGGGCAGTTTCCAACATGCTCCCATTTTCCTACCCATGTTCTTTCTTTGAAGGTACCACTGCACTTAAGGACTTGCATGACCGGATTAGAGCCAAACATGGATTGGGCAGGGAAAAGAGGGGCGATGGATTTCGTAACCCCGACCTTGACCCCAGCTTGAAAACACGTCGCAAGTCACCTGCCTTGCCTGAAAACCTTTTTCCGTGTTTTCAGTCTCTCTTCCAGCAGGATCACTTGGGAGTCGAGTTCGCTTTGAAAAGCCACATGACCTTGTTAGAAGGTGTTGTACTGCTTGATCAGGCCACTAGGATCCAGGGTCGTTTTCCTGTGCCAAGGGGGCCTTTCTGGGATGCTTTGGTGATTGATGATTATTTTGCACTGAGTTCTGAACCGCTCCACATGAAGGCGGAGGACGCTTTTGCTATGCGTGCGCTTGAGAGGGCCCGTTGTGTCTATGATGCCGAAGGTCTGTTGGGGTCTTCAGAGAAGGATGTAGTGGCTGAATCAACCGTGAAAGCTGCAGGGGCTGAGATCCGGTCAAGTGAGAAAAACGTTAGAGCTGGAGTTGTGCGGGTAGGGGTGCCGTTTTTTAGGCGTCTTGGTTTGGCTACTTTGACCTTGAGAGCGGCCCGTTTGCCTGGCATCACAGCCAACCTTGCGTCTCGTCTTGCTGGAAACTGGGTCTCCGTTTTGCAGTACCTTGAAGGGGAAGATCCAAAAACGGTTTTGTTCCTCAGCAGGAGTGTGGCTCAGGAGCTGGTTCTGGTCTCTGCCATTGCACCTCTTATTTTTAGCAACATTGCTGTGGATTACTTGCCAAAGATCTTTGCCACTGACGCATCTCTTGCAAAAGGTGCCATTGTGTCGGCAGCTGTTGAAGCAACTGAAGTTGAGCCAATCTGGCTGGGGGCTGATAGGAAAGGTGCCTATACACACTTGGATAACAGTTTCAGAGCTGTTTTGCGGCACCTTGGAGAAGCCGATGATGACTTAGATCAGCCTGGGCCCAGCGTTGAAGCTTGCTCACCACAGAAGCCCTTGCTCATGTATTTTGACTTTGTCGAGATTTGTGGGGGTGCCGGAAAAGTTGCCGATGCTATGTCACGTCGAGGCCACTCAGTTGCACCTGTGTTGGATTTGTCTGAGAGTTGCCATTATGACTTGTCAAGCTTGCGTCTGGTGGAATGGATAATCTACATGCTTGAGGAGAACCGCTGTCGGAGCTTCCTGATTGCTCCGCCTTGCACAGCTTTCTCCCCGGCAGCGCATCCTGCTGTCAGGTCATACAAGGAGCCTCTTGGATTTGACAGGAAGGATCCCAAAACCCTTCATGGCAATGTGCTGGCATTGAGGTCTTTGTGTTTGATGAGGGTAGGGAGGAGGTGCAGACGGCCTTGTGGGCTTGAGCAGAGCCGCTTGAGCAAGATGTGTTGGCTGCAGCTTTGGCGTGCACTTTTGGACTTGGATTTCTCCGAGGCCGTTGTGGCCAGTTGTATGTTCGGCTCCCCGCACAGAAAAGAATTCCGCCTGCTTTCGTACATGCTGGAGTCTGACCTGTTGAATGTGCGGTGTTGCGGTGGGCATGTGCATATCCGTGTGGAAGGAAAATATACCAAACCTTCCGCGGTCTACACTGATGGTGTTGCTGACCACTTTGCATGTGCTTTTCATGCTGCTTTGAAAGCTTTGGATGCTGATCAGACACTGATGCCCCACGTAAAAGGCTTCGAATCACCTGTGATCAACGATGTAGCTTTGAGCTCCAAATGGCAGGTTGTACGTTCATGGTTCTGGAAGAGAGCCGGTCACATTAATTAATGTGCTTGAGCTTGCCTCCACTGTGTCCCTTGTCCAGTCTGTCGCCCAAGAACATGCCTCCACACGTTTTGTGTCCCTGGTTGACTCTGCTGTCTGTCGTGGAGCATTGACAAAAGGCAGGTCAGCTTCACGAGCTCTGCAGCCTGGCCTTAAGCGACTTGGTGCGGTGTGTGTCTGCGCTGACCTTTACCCTGCTTGGATTTTTTGCCCAACACGCTTGAACACGGCAGATGATCCCACGCGTTCTGTGCCTCTTCGGCCTCCTGTTCCTTTCTCCTTGTGCAGTCGTCTTTCTACTGAAACCAAAAGCCTGATGACAGCTGGTGGACTTCGCAGATTTGCCGCCAATTGGGTACGTCTTGTGCTCTTGCTGCAATGCGGATGGACTTCTGAAGCAGCTCCTGCTTGTCAGTCAGCTGATCCATGGATTTTGCCAATCTCTGCAACCTATGCCGCAGAGCGCCTGTTCCGGTTTTTCCGTATCTGTGCTGTTCTGGTTCTGATTGGAGTCCTGTGCTGGTGTGTGCTGCGTGCCCCTAGCCCTGTTGGACTTGGTTCTGGACTTCCGTCTGTCTGCTGTCGACCTCACCCCTCAAGACCCAGGTTTGTGCTTGTAAGCGCCATGGCTCTTTCTTTGGTGTATGGTGCATCTGGAATGCCGCTGACTGCTCAGACTGCGATCGAGAGACAGAGGGTTAGTTTTCGCGAAGCTACAGTGCTGCATACTACAAGAGCAGTCAGGCAGCAGACAAGAGATAGGCGAAAGTTTTATTTGGAACGTTTTCAGAAATGGCTGTTGCAAGAAAAAGATGTATCTCTGAAATTCTTGCTTGAAAACAAGCCTCCTGATCCGGAACGAGTAGCAGGACTTTTGGTCGAATACGGAAAAGAAATGTTTTATGCTGGGAAGGCATATGGCATCTATGCCGAAACCATCAATGCAATCACAGTTGAGCGCCCTATCCTGAGACGACAGCTCATACAGGCGTGGGACTTAGCATTTGCTTGGTTGGTTGATGAACCATACGGCCACCACCCGGCAATGCCACTGTCTATCATGGTGGCAATGGTAACAGTGGCATTAGCCTGGGGGTGGCCGTATGAAGCAGCAGTTATTATGCTTGCCTGGACAGGAATCATGAGGATTGGCGAGGTTTTGGCTGCATACAGATCCGACTTGATACTGCCATCAGATGCCGCTCCGGGGACCTCCTTCCTACTGCTGATGATCAGGCAGCCGAAGACACGGGCCCGAGCGGCGAAACATCAGGCAGCAAGAGTCGATCAGGCAGACGTGATCCGTTTCATTTCAGCTATGTATGGCTCATCCCCCAAGGATACAAAACTTTGGCCTTTCTCTGCTGCAACCCTACGAAAACGTTTTCAGAATCTGCTTGCTGCGTTGAAGTTGCCGACAACCAAGGTTGGTGCCTCCAGGCCATTCGATCTGGGGTCTCTACGCCCAGGTGGAGCAACATGGCTGCTTGCACAGGTTGAGGATTCTGAAATCATCCGGCGCAGGGGCAGATGGGTGACGGCCAAAGCAATGGAAATATACCTTCAGGAGTCCTTCGTTGCCACTTACATCAGGACTCTTGACAAAAAGACACGCACGAGGATTGAGATCGTTTCCGGAGGTTTTGCCTCTATCCTGGAGCAAACAATTGGCTTCCTCAATGGAGGCATACCTCCTTGCACATGGCATGCCCTACTGAAAATGACTGCAAGGACTCCTACGGAGAGTTTCGGAAAGCCGGGGAGAAGTGGTGGAAATTCAAGCCAGAAGTCAGACAACACTTGACTTTGGCATGATGAGAACTCCATGCACAGCAGCAAAAAGGCAGAGCGAACTTCTTGCCTCTTAAGAAGTCAACCGTACTTTTTCACGCTCAAGCCTCCCACCGCACCCAATAGCCCCTGGTGCATCATTTTCAGTGGTGGAAATTCAAGCCAGAAGTCAGACAACACTTGACTTTGGCATGATGAGAACTCCATGCGCAGCAGCGAAAAGGCAGAGCGAACTTCTTATATATATATATATACATACTAATATATACATAATATATACATATATATATACATACTATATACATATATATATATATATATACATAATATATATATATATACGCACAATATATATATATATATATACATATATACATATGGGTCAGTCATGGTTGCAAAGTCAAAATTGCCATCATCCAGATGGTTTTCTCTGAGGCTTGCAGAGTGCTGAGGAAACAGTTGGCCGCAAGAAGTTGAGACCTCTAAATTCGGCCGAACTCAGCGACAGCACCATGGTGTTTGTTCAAGGTGCTGTGAGTCTAATGTCAACGACTGAAGCGTAGACTGGAAGCTGGGTGGAAAATGAAGCATTGAAGCATTCCTTGGAGAATCTTGAAGTCACACACACACAGTCACACAGTCACACAGAAAGACATCCAGTCTGAGAGTCGCTTGGAGTCTCTGACATGTTCATGTTGACAGCCAGCATGCGGCTTAGGAAAGGCACAAAATATTCTGTTGAGAAAGGACACAAACAACAAAAAAATAGTTGTTCAATGCGTTTCGGCCAGTGATGTCGATGAAATTCCATGTCCATTATCGATTGTTCCAGGATGATTTGGTCAATGGTCATTTCATGGTCATTTCATGGTCATTTCATGGTCATTTCATGGAATCTGCTGAACATTTCACGAACATTTCACGGTGGCTCCAGAACGGGGTTAGACGAGCCCCGCTGGGAGGGGGTGCGGGTGGGGACGCCGCCGCGGGCAGCACGGGGAACCCAGTCCTCTTCAGTGAAAAACCCGAAATGTTTGAAACTTGGCTATGAAAATTAACACGCTATTAGTACCATGCTATGATTAACATGCTAGTAACATGCTATGGAACTTCTATCTTTCATGCCTGTGCTGAGTTTTTGTAAAGTGTAGTAGAGATCCTGCTGGGAATGCCACATTGCACTTTTATCCAACGAGTATGAGCAAAGGTATGGCATGTGGACAGCATTTGTTGCGACAGCAAAGCGGCCTGTGACGACAAGGGGATGCTGAGGCAGATGATCGATGCGCCTGTGGAGCTGGCTCCTTGTGGGGATTCCCAGATGGTTCAGATGGATGAAGGGAACAGCGGAGCCGGATGCCAAAGATTCCAAAGATCAGGTGATTTTATCAATTTCAGTGATTTGTGCCTTGTGATTTGAAGAAATGAGATGTTGATGTTGATGGGTCTTGCAAACGGTTTTCACATGTTTTCACTTTGTTCGCAATCCGATGAGATGAGGCTATAAGCACCCTCGTGCCACCTACGGCCCCATGGGTGCTCGTGTCCAAAGAAGGCAGGTTGGGCGTTGGGCTTGTGGCAGATCTGTTTCTGTTCTGAATTGCAGTGGATCTTTTCATCCATTCATGCTCTGAGGAGACATAACCCTTCTGGGTCCACTGGACTTGGACCCTTCCTACAACCAGGCGCGACACAGGACACGACACGTCACGACACGACACGACACAGGACATGGCAAGGGTCATCGTAGCCGTAGCCCGTCGCCGCCGCTGCCAGGCCCCGAGAGTAACACTCAGGTCGCCAGGCTCCCAGTGATCCCGGTGTCTGACACGCCAGAGACACTTCATGAGCACTTCATGAATCTTCATGAGCACACACAGGCATACATTTTCATTATATGGTATCATATTGAGATGATATTGAGGTCATGTTACATATACACTGGGTCTAGACAAAAAAATCAGATATGGTCCAAACAACAATCCAGACTTCTTCAATCCTATCATATCTATCCCCTCCAAGCAGTTGTTGCTATGAGGTCAGGTGTGAGACTATGGGACATCATCGTTCAGGCCAGAGTTCCATCATGTGGCCAGTGGCCCGCATCGGGTTGATGAGATTAGATTTGAACATATTTCATGAACTTTTATGTCATGATATGTTCTGCTTGACACTTGACATCATTTTATACCATTATTCATACATATTTACACTAATTATACTATTTTCACTCATTTCACTACTTTTTTGCCAGCTGTTTTTCTCAAGTGTTTGTGAAATTTTGTGAACGGTCCAACGGTTCTTCTGTGGGTCTTCTGTGCATCCCCATTTTTTCCTCAGATTGGGCCAGGACCTCTACGGCGGCAATGCCTTGGTGTTCCAGACACCTTCGGGCGGCAAAGTCGCGTGTGGATGCCCGGAGGGCCTCAGAGGGAGTTTTTGGGGTTGAGAGACGACCATTTTTTTGATCCAACACAGTGAAAACTAAGAGATTCCTCAAAAAGGATGCGTTTTGGATGGAAACTGGATGAACTTGGATGCTTAGATGTTGTACCCCTGAGATTTGAAGGGATGGGACTTGTGATCCGTCCTGGCGTGTTTGTTTGTGCAAAAGGTTCACACCAGATGACGAGACCTTTTTCAACACCACCCTCTCAGTGCTGAGAGAGGCACGGGCAAAGCGGGCAAAGGAAGGTGGATTGCAGGTCATCTGGAGAATGGTTCACCATGGTTGACCAAGTCTGACTAAGTGGTTGAACCTCTGTGAAACAAAAAGACTAAGTCTGACTAAGTCTGACTAAGTCTGACTAAGTCGTAGGATAGGCGTAGGATAGGCGAGTGGTCGGGATCCCAACGGACTGCACCGCTTTTGCAGCTTTGCACCGGCAAGTTTCTGATGTGCCCGCGGCCAGGTGAAATTAGGGGGGTCGCTGTCCGTCTTCGACACGGTGGGGATGCCTGGGAAGGGGGAAGACGTTTGGCTATCAGCAATCGGCTTCCGATGTGGACATGCTTCAAGATCTCATTTCTTTTTAGCAGAAGGCGCAAACAACACTGTTTTCAATCGTCTTTTTTTCGTTTTCTTTCGCAGAATGATGAAGGTTGATCCATGTTGATCCGATCGTTGATCCATCCCCAGCCCCTGAAAGATCATGGTGACCATATGTGACCATATGTCCATATGTATGTGACCATGGTGTTTGTGATTTGAGGTCAACATGGGAGGCAGAGTATCCATCTTTTCGGCCACGAGCTTGGGTGGAACGCTCTCAGTGTGTGGGACCTCGGATCAGCGAAAGAGTTGGATGGCAAGGGTATGGGAAGATGGATCTACAGGGATTGTATAAAGATTGTATATGAAGGAAGTGGAATCCAAAGACTACCTTTCGATTTGCATGTTTGTTTGGAAATGTTTGGAATATTTGAATGGCGTTGAAATTCACCAAGTAATGCAGAGTAGTTCAAGTAGTTGAATTGGTATCATGGGTATCCACGCAGCGTTCCGCCGAAAAGGCGGTCAAAGGATGTCAAAGGTATTTCTGTGGCCAGTATTGCGGAATTTTCTTGAGGTACAACCAAGTCAACCTCGGCAGCGTCCTCTCTGTTTTTGGCCCGGGGCCTTAAGGTCTCTAAAACATTTGAAGTCACTTCCATTTTGAAGTTCCGCTTCCAGATGCTTCCAGGGTTCCAAAGGGGTTCGCCAGCGTTCCAATGAGGTCACACCAACTTTGCATCCACAGTCTCCATCAGAGATCATGTCCGGTAGCAGAGATGGCCCAGGGGTTGGGGCAGCCTCAAGTACATCGCAAACCAAGAGTATATGTTTTCAGCATGAAGAGTAGAAGCATCTTGAAATTGCAGAAAACATAGTTTGAAATCATGATAATTCATGATTCATATGATACATATGATACATGCTCAGGCAGTTATAGACACCAATCACACCAATGACAAACCACAAGAAACATCAAGAAACAATAAAGACACCTAGAGGACACCAGAACCGACCCACAACGTGCCACAGGTGCAACTCGGTAGTTCGATCAACATCCAGGGCGACGCCGTCTTCTTGGGCAACTCAGATTTATGTTATTCCAATAATTGGAATTATTCTGTTTCCAGGATGTCATATATTTTTTGAAATTGGCATAAATCTCCTGATATAGTACATATTAAATCATATTGACATAATATAATATAATCTATATGGAACGTGACCTTCAGCATGTTTCATCATCCCATTGAAGTATAGAATTATCATGAATTATCTGTTTATTTCAACACTAATTATCTCTATCTCCGTGAGAAAAAACCTGTTGCTTCACGTCTGGATTTTCTGCCTGAGGCGCCGTCTTCTCGGTCCAAAACCACGGCAATTTCGGCAGCTCTCTGAGCGTCGCCTCCTTCACTCGACTAGGCATGGGGGAAGCCTGGGTGCCACGCTTGGCAGATTGAAGTATCAAACAAATTGAATAAACTCTGTAAAACCAGCACAGGCTGAATGGCAAGAGATGCATGTAGGATTCGGAGACTGTTCAGCTCCGTTTGTCATTGTTTTTTGCTTTTGTTATTCGTTGCTTTTTTGCTCACCCGCATCATTTGTATTTCAAAGTGGTCGTCATCTCCGTCACTTGGGACCACCGTGCAGGCTTCACCATGTCTGTATTTGGCGTGGCTTGTACTGGTAGCGCGTCGTCCGTCAAGGAGACCGAATCAACTTGGCACTGCCGCGCCGCAGATGTCGCACCATGGGTCACATGTCAAAAGTGGTCACATCAACAGGCTGCAGCTCACTCCAGGTGATCCATTTTTGCTTCATTAAAACAAAGTTTGAAAATGTTTGAAATTGGAGCCGATACAAATTGATAGATGGTGAAGTTTGAGAGATTTGAGTTTGAGAGATTTGAGGTTTTTTGCGCCAGGACTTCACCCTTTTGGGAAGCTCGTTGTCCGTGGCGTGCTTCGCACGCCCCGGCTCGTCGCTGTCGCTCTACGAGCAAGCCCGTGCGACAGCCAAGGGGGCGGTGTTGCTGATTTTTCATGGAGCTGTAAAGAGCTATAAAGGATTCCAAAAGATTCTACCAGAGGATGAGATCTTGAAAGTTTCTTTGACATTTCAACGAATTTGATACTTTTAGGTGTGGCTGGGTAGATCTTAGATTCGGCATTTGAGCACAAGGGAAGTGACAGTCTTGAACTTCCTTGTGCATTGAAGTTTGCCTTGCTTACAGGTCTTTCGCAAACATGAATCAGGTTGGATACAACATCCTGACCGGATATATCAATTTCATTCTTTTTGAATGGGTTTGAACAGACTTCTTATGCTTTGTGATCCTCAACTTGATTCTTCTTGAGACATCTTTTGGTTCTGATTGAAAATCTTCGCAACCTTACCACTGAGGTTTGGACTCCATGCTGTTCGTATTGGATTTCACCCACTTTGGATTTCTTCCGTTTGTGCGTAGTCTATCTTGATCTGATTTCTTGGTGTCTACCTATGGCATCACCTGCCTTGAGAGTTCTCCATTGATTCTCGACTTTGTAGACTTTGGGTCATTTCTGTTGCTGCGGACGTTTATCTGATCAGGCGTTGTGATGTCCGTCTATGGCATGAGCCGCCTGGGCTCGGTGATGTCGGTGTTGGAATTCACCAGTTGCGGTTCTGCCGTGTCACTTCGTAGCTCTGTGCGGCTTGGGAGTGTGCCTTCGACCTATGGCATGGCGTGCCTTGAAGTCTTCTTGTCGGTTTTGGACTTTGTTCATCCGGGTTTCCCGACCTCTCTGCGAAGCCATGTGTGTTTGGACGTCATGATGTCGTGCTATGGCATGAGTAGGCCAGGTTCCTCTCTGTTTGTGCTGGATCATGCGCATCCTGGCAGTGCATTGTTGCCTCGTAGTTTTGCACGCCCAGGTTTCACCATGTCAACTTACGGTAGCGTTCGATCAGAATCGGTCTCTTCGGTGCTTGACTTCATCCACTTGGGTTCGTCACTGTCACTGAGGACGTACGGACGTCTTGGCTTGGCGCTGTCCGTCTATGGACTGAGTCGTTCAGATCCGTCTACATTGGTGCTGGACTTTGTACATCTTGGCTTCATCATGTTGCTCCGTGGATTTGTTTGACTTGGACCCTCACCATCCGCCTTCGGATGTGCGCGCTTGGGATTTTCCCTGTCCATTCTGGAGATGACACAGATGGGCTTGACTATGTCCTTGCGTGGGTTTGTTCACATGGGCGATTTGATGTCCATGTATGGCATGACTCGACTTGGAGAATTCCTGTCTGCCTCAGATTTGTTTCTTCCGGGTTCTTTCTCGTTGGCACGTAGCTTTGCATGCTCGGGCCTTGCCCTTTCTGCTTATGGAATGAGCTGTCTTGAGGACTCGCTGTCAACCTTGGACTGTTTGCAGATTGACTTTCCCTCGCCACTCCAAGGCTTTGCTAGGCCAGGCTTCGCAATGTCAACTTTCGGCTTGGCCAGTCTCGACTTCTCATCGCCAGCTTTGGACTTTGTCTCTGTGGGCCCTTCGTCACCGTTGCGCTCCCACATTCGTCCAGACTCATCCATGCCCTTGTTCGGCCTAGCACGCCTTGGCCCTGCCACGTTGGCTTACGACTACGTGGAGCTGGGCAGTGGTCTCTCGGTCACGAGCTTTGCACGTTCAGGTTCCTTGTTATTTGTTTACGGCATCTCATGCTGTGGACCTCCGCTGTCAATGCTGGATTTCTTGACTTTGGGTTTGTCAATGCCACCGCGGAGCCCCATGTGGCTTGGATTGGCACCGTTGATGTATGGCGCGTCGTGCCTTGGTTTGATCTTGTTGGCACTGGATTTTGCCACACTCGGCTTCTTGCTGTTGTTGAGAGCATGCTGCTGCATCGGTCCGTTGCTGTTCATCTTTGGACTTGCTCGGCTTGAGCTCCCTTCACTAGCCTTGGATTTTGTGCAGCCTGACTCCTCCTTGCCGATGCGAGGATTCATGCGAATGGACTTTTCGTTGCTGGTCTTTGGAGTCGCGTGCTCAGGGTTTGTGTTGCCCACCTTGGATTTCGTGTCTATGGACTTGTCGCCATTTTTGCGAGGCTTTGTTTGCACCGGGCTGGCCCTGCTGCTGAGTGGCATGTCATGTCTAGAATTCTTCTTGCCGATCTTGGACCACTGCCAGGTCGGATCCTTCATGCCTGTGAGGGGTTTCGTCCGGTTGGGCTCACCCCTCTTTGTCTTCGGCTTGACTTGCTTAGGATCTTCCTCACTGGCACTTGACCTTGTTAGTTTTGCTTCATCTCTGTTGGTTCAAGGCTTTGCTTGTTCGGGATTGCCATCGTTTGCTTATGGCATGACTCAGCTGGCTTTCTCACCGCCAGTTCTGGACCTTGCTCACATGGGCAGCTCACTACTTTTGCGTGCCTCTTCGCGAATGGAATCCTTACTATTTGCCTACGGCATGATGTGGTTGGGCTCCTTTTCGTCAGGTGTGGACTTCGCACATTTTGATCTGGCTTTCTCCCTCCGCAGCTTTGGTCGTGTTGGCCTTGCCACATCTATGTATGGAATGGCCTGCTTGGGATTCATGACGTCGTTGCTGGATCATGGAGCTGTTGGATCTTTGGTGTTTTTGCAGAGCTATTTCCATGCGGGTCCAACTTTGTTTGCCTACGGTCTGTGTTGCTTGGGTCCCTTGATGTCAGTACTGGATTATGTCAGCCTGGGGAGTACGGTACCATTCCAAGGTCCCGTTTGTATGGGCTCTTTGACTCCTGTCTATGGCATGTGCGGACTGGGCTTCATCTTATCCTTGCTGGACCTTGCACATACGGGGCCGATGCCTTTGCTTCGAAGTCACATGTGACTTGATTTCACACCACCAGCCTTTGGAATGACGCGCCTTGACTCTTTGCCGTTGGCACTTGACCTTATCTTAGTTGACAGCAGTTTGTCTGTGCGAACGTTTACTTGCTTGGGTCTCATCATGTTTGTCTACGGCCTGACAAGGTTAGGACCTTTGCCTTTGGTCTTGGACTTTGTCTTTCTGGGTTTTTCCATGTCCCTCCACAGTTTCAGCCGCCTGGGCTTCTTAGTGTCACTCTATGGGGTCGCACAGCTAGACTCATTGTTGTTTGCCTTAGATTTTGTGAGCTTTGGCAGTGTGTTGTCCTCAAGGAGTTCTGCTCAAATGGACTTCATGGCTTCTGCCTATGGCATGGGCTGACTCGGTTCTTCATCGCTGACATTGGACTTTGTGAACCTCGGCTTGTTGTCGTTTATGAGGGGCTTCGCTCACATTGATTTGACAGTCTTGATCTATGGCATGAGCTGCTTGGGACCATCGATTTCGTGCCTCGACTTCATCCATTTGGACCTGGCAATGTTGCTACATGGCTTTGTACAAATGGGCTTGAGCTTACCGATCTTTGGACTGGTTTGATTAGGGTCTTCACCACTAGTGCCTGACTTTATTCAAATCGAATCCTTCCCTCCTTTGCGCGCCTTTGCACGGATGGGATCTTCACTTTCAGCCTTCGGTCTAACTTGACCCGGATCTTTTCTGTTAGTCATGGATCTTGGCACCATGGGATTTCCACTGTCCCTGCGCGCATCGGCTTGTCTTGGCCCTTTTGTGTTCATTTATGCACTCACCCGTTTGGGACCTTCATTGCCTGCTTTGGACTCTTTCCAGTCAGAATCTCCGCCACCCATGCGATCTCCCATGTGACCCGGCTTTGCAATGTCAGCCTATGGCTTTGCATGTTTGGGATTTTCGACGTCAATCCTTGACCCTGTCCACATCGGCTTGAGCTTGTTTGTCAGGGCCTTTGTTCGACTGGGTTTGGTGCTGTCTGTCTATGGCATGCAAAGATCAGGACTGCTGCTGTTCGTCCCGGATCTTGTGCACATTGGATCGCCAGTGTCTTTCAGAGCTTTCTCTAGGTCAGGCTTGGTGCTTTTGCCCTTTGGCATGTCATGTCTTGAACTTGCAGCCTTGGTATTGGATCATTTGACTTGTGGTAGCGCAGTGTCCTTGCGAGCTTCTGCAAGATTTGATTTGTTGATTTCTGTCTACGGAATGGCACGGTTGGGATTTTTGTTGCCTGCCTTGGACTTCGCACATCCAGGCCTGGCTTTGCTGCTGAGGAGTCACTGTCACATCGGTCTCATGACTTCGGTCTATGGCATCGCACGCATCGGACCTTCGACGTTGGTCCTGGATCTCGTGAGTTGCGGATCCTTCCTGTCGTTACGAGCCTTGATGCGGGTTGACTCCGTCCTGTTGGTCTATGGCATGTCGAGGCTGGGTAGTTTGATGTTGGTGCTGGACTTTGTGCACTTGGACTTGGCGTCACTGGTTCGTGGCCTCGTTTGCCTAGAATTCTTCTTGTTGATCTATGGTATGTCATGTCCAGGGTCTTTCCCATTAGCCATTGACTTTGTGAACCCGGGCCTATTTTTGTCTATGAGGTCACATGCCCATCTTGGATCCAGCTTGTTGGCGTATGGTATGCTGCGACCTGGCCTTCTGCTACTGATCCTGGATTTTGTGCACCTGGACTTTTTCTTGTTCCCACAGTCTCCTGCGTGATCAGGTCGTGAGATGTTCGTTTATGGCATGACAAGGTTGGGCTCATTGTCATTATTGTTGGACTTTGAGACACCTGGTCCAAGCCTTTCACTTCGAAGTTTTGCACATCTTGGTTCAGCCATGTTGATCTATGGCATGACTTGCTTGGAATCGACATTGTCGTTGCTGGATTCTCTGCATCTTGGCTTGGTACTGCTGTCGCATGCATATTGCCGCCTTGGTTTCACCTCGCCTGTTTTCGGCATGACGTGTCTTGAGTCCTTGCTGCTGGTGTTGGACCATGTTGGGATGGATCCATTTTTATCCTTGCGAAGTTTCTCGTGCTTTGGCCTTTCATTTTCACTCTATGGCCTCTGTTGTTTGGGTGATACAGCCTCAGTGCTGGATTTTATGCACTTTGGAAGCTCCTCATTGATTCAGGGCTTTCAGAGGACTGGCTTTGTGTTGTTGGCCTATGGCATGTCCCGGCTTGGAAGTATGATGTTAGTCTTGGACTTCATTCATTTGGGCTTCTTCCTGTCCCTTCAAAGCCACATTCACCTGGGATTAGCGTTTTCCGTGTACGGCATGGCTTGCCTGGGATTATCCCCTCCGGTCTTAGACTACTTCGCTCTTGGTAGCTCCTCACCAGTGCGGGCAATGTCTCGGTTGGAACCAACGCCTTCTGCCTATGGCATGGGATGATTGGGTTTCTCATCGTTTGTGTTGGACTTTGTGACAGTTGGATCTGTGTTTCCGTTGCACGGCCTTGCCCAACCAGACTTTCTGACGTCCATCTATGGAATGTGCGTTGTCACAGAAGGTTTCAGGACACGAGGCTATGCCGAGTTCTTAAGCTCGTACTCTGTGCGAAGCTTTGCTCGGCTGGGCTCATCGATGTTGGTTTATGGCATCACATGGTTGGAACCTTCGTTGTTGGTCCTTGACTTTGTGCAGATTGGATTTTTGCTACCGTTGCACGGTTTCGCATAACTTGAGCTATCGCTGTTTGCATACGGCATTGCCCGACCTGGTTCGTCTCCTTTGATCCTGGACCTTGTGAACATGGACTTTCCAATATTGGCTGGGAGCTTTCTGAGAGTGGATAGAACTCTGTCAGTCTCTGACCATGGCACCATGCAAAGCTCTCTCTCTTTGAGAAGCTTTGGCAGACTGGGTTCCTTGATGTTGGCCTATGGGATGACTCAGTTGGGTTTTTTGCTGCTTGTTTTGGACTTTGTACACACGGGGTCTTCCTTGCCGCTGCAGAGCTTCTCGCATTTGGATAGCGTGGTTTCAGCCTACGGCATGGTTTGACTGGGCCTATCTCTGTCAGTGACTGACTATGCCAGCACGGGGTCATCGATTTCATTGCGAGCTCCTGGACATCTGGGATCCCCTCTGTTGGTCTTCGGCATGACATGTCCAGGCCTTTTGTCGTTCGTCCTGGACCTTTTTGGCCTTGGTTCCTCCTTGTTGCCACATGGCTTCATGCACATCGGATCGATGATGTCAGCCTTTGGCATCTCGCGTCCAGAGTTTTCCTTGTCAGTTCTGAACTTCGTTCATATTGGCAGCTTGTTGCCCCTGCACAGCTTCGCCCGCCTGGGTTCGGTCACGTTTTCGTTTGGTATGATGTGTTTGGACCCTTTCCTGTTACTGCTGGATCCTTACCACGCAGACTCCTTCATGCTTCTGCAAAGCTTCAGTCAACTTGGTTTGGTGCCATTGGCCTATGGCATTGCTTGTCCTGACTTTACTTTGCCAGTCCTTGATTTTGTAGCACCTGGTTCAATTGCATCTTTAAGAGCCTGGGCTCGAGTTGACTTGGCCTTGTCAACTTACGGAATGAATTGTTCGGACTTGAGTTTGTCTATCCTCGATTTTGTAAATCCTGGACTGCCATTGTTGCCGCGGTACCTTATCCGGCCTGAATTGGTGATGTTGGTCTTTGGTATGACTTGTTTGGACTTCTCCTCGTTGGTCTTGGACTTTGCAACCTTTGGATTCTCCTTGTCATTGAGGAGCTTCGCACACTCTGATCTGATGCTGCTTGCGTATGGCCTGAGCCGGTCAGGATCTCCAGTCTTAGTCTTAGATTTCTGCCTACTGGGCTCAACGCCCTTGCTTCAAAGCCACACACGACTTGGCCCCACCCTCTTGGCTTATGGCATGTCGAGAGTTGGATTCTTCTTGTCAGTCTTGGACCTTCTTCACACAGACTCTTCTCCACTGCTTCAAGGCCCTGTCTGTCTTGAGCTCTCGACATCGGTTTTTGGCTTGACGAGATTGGATTCGCCGCCCTCACCGTTGGACTTCATCCTGCTGGACCCTTCGTTGTTTCTTCAAGGCTCTTCGCATCTGGGGTTTTCGCTGTTGGCCTTTGGCTTATCTTGACTGGGTTTGTCATTGCTAGTTCTTGATCTCATTCATCTGGGCAGCTCCCCTTCACTGCGTTCTTATATCCGTTTGGAATTGCTGCTGTCAACTTATGGCGTCGCAGCCTCAGACTTTTCACTCTTTGTCTTGGATTCTGTGCAACCTGATCTCATACTGCCCATGCATAGCTTCCTGTGTTTGGGTTCATCACTGTCGGCCTTTGGCTTAACACGTTTGGAATTACCTCTTTTGGTCTTGGACCTTCTGCACCCAGGCTCCTCTTTGTTGCTGCAGGGATTTGCACGTCCGGGCAGTCCGACCCCAGCGTTTGGGATGACATACTTGGACTTGTCACCATCCGCCTGTGACTTTTTGAGTGTTGCCTTCACCCTGCTGCTGCGAAGTCTTTCAAGAATTGGATTCATCATGCCAGTCTTTGGCATGACATGTTCGGGATCTCCTTTGTTCACTCTTGATTTCATCCACCCTGACTTCAACCTATCACTCCGTGGCTTCGTGCAAGCGGAGTTCCTGCTGCTGGCCTTTGGAATGACGCGACCTGACTCCCCTCTGTTGATAGCGGACTCTGTTAATCTTGGCTCGACCTTGCCCTTGCAAGGTCCTGTACAATCAGACCCATTGGCGCTGACCTACGGAATGACCAGATTAGGCTCTTCTCTGTTTGCATCGGACCCTGTGCATCTTGGTTCCTTCTTGTTCTTGCGAAGTCCTATTTGCATGGGCTTCTTGCTGTCCATGTGGGGTATGACATGTCTTGACCCTCCTTTGTTTGCCTTGGATCTTCTGCACATGGGATCCTCCCTGCTGCTGCACAGCTTTATGTATGTGGGTCCTGTGTCGCCTGCCTACGGCCTATTCTGAATAGACTTTATCTCGTTGGTGTTGGATTTGTGTCACTTGGGATTCTCTTCACTGCCCCGCGGTTTTGCTCGTTCAGACTTGACGACGCTGATCTATGGCTGCAGCAGGATGGACTTCTTGGTGTTTGTCTTGGATTTCATCAAGATTGGTTTTATGACGTCTGTGCACAGTTTCGTTTGTTTGGGACCGTTGCTATTGATCTTTGGAATTGGATGCTTGGGCTTCTCCCTATTGGTTTTGGACTTTGTGGCCCTTGGTTCCACTTTGTCATTGCATGGTCTCACTCAATTGGAACCCACGTCGTTGCCCTTTGGCTGTGCGCGATTGGGCTTGCTGATGTCAATTTCGGACTCCATCCACATGGACAGTTCGCTGCCCTTGAGAAGCTCTGCCTGAATGGGTTCGTGTGTCTCAACCTATGGCATGAGCTGCCTGGGGTCTCAGTTATTTGCACTGGATCTTGTTCATATTGGTTTCTTTCCTTCTTTGCGTGGCTTCTTGTATATTGGATCTATCCTATCTATCTATGGCATCTCGTGCTTGGGCTTCTTGCTGCCAACTCTTGACTCTGTCCAAATGGGATCGTTTCTTCCACTTCAGGGCTCCACTCGGCTGGACTTTATGTCATCGCTCTTTGGCCTCTCTTGCCTTGACTTCTTGGCATCGCTGTTGGATTATACAGATCTTGAAAGCATTTTGTTTCTACATGGCTACATGTGTTTGGGACCGCTGCTGTTTGTTTATGGTATCACTCAATTGGGATTCTCTTCGTTGATCTTGGACCTCATGAGTTTTGAATCGCCGCCTTCAGCTCAAAGCTCTGCTTGTGTCGAGTCTATCTCGTTGACCTTCAGTGCAGTGCGATATGAATCGCCAATCTTGGTTTTGGATTTTGTCCAAATTGGCCCTTCATTGTTTCTTCGGTCACTTGCTCATTTTGGCTTCAGTCTTTCAACCTATGGCCTGACTTGATCAGATTTTCTGCTGCTGATTTTGGACCACTGTCACTTCGGAAGTTCAGCTTTTTTGCAAGGACCTATGCGACTTGATTTGGTTTTGTTCGTGTACGGCTGTACTAAGCTGGACTTGTCATCGTTGACCTTGGACCTCGTGGCCTTAGGTTCATTCTTATCGTTACGCACGAACTTTTGACTCGGATTCCCACTATTCGTGTATGGCATGTCGCGCTTGGGACTATTTTTGTTCGTGTTGGACCACGTGCAACCTGAAAGTTTCTTGTTCTTGAGAGGCCATTTGCGGTTAGACTTAGCGTTGTTGGCATCTGGAATGAGCAGATCAGATTTCTTTCTGTCGGTCTTGGATATGGTGCACCTTGAGCCAGTCTTGTTCCCAAAGACCTTCATTCAATTTGACTTGTCTATTTTAGTCTATGGGATGACACGACCTGGTTTCATGTTGTCTCTATTGGACTATGTGTTCCTTGGCTTTGCCCTGTCTCTTCGAGGTCATACTCAAGTGGGTTTGGCGCTTTCGGCCTTTGGCATGGTTTGACCCGGATCTTTTCTGTCGGTCTTGGATCCTGCTTCTCTGGGTTTCAGCTTGTTGTTGCAATCCTTCGTACAGTTGGGCCTTCCTTTGCTTATCTTTGGGGTTTCAATGCCAGGATTCTCGCTGTTGACCTTGGACCATGTAAGTTTGGAACTAACCTCATTGCTTCGCGCACATGCACGTATAGGTCCTATGCCGTTGGCTTATGGCCTGGTGGCTTCAGGCCTTTCACCATTTGTCTCAGATTACTTGAGTTTGGGCCCATCGCTATTGTCGAAGAGCTTCATTTATTTGGGTTTCTTCCTGCCAGCCTTTGGCATTGCTTGTTCGGAGTTAAACCTCTCGGCGAAAGATTGCTTTGTTGGGTCAAGCTCCCTATCCGTCAGATCCTTTGCGCGCTTGGGCTTCAGCCTCTCAGCTTATGGACTGAGCAAGTTAGACTCGGGACCGTTGATTTTGGATTTCATTAACCTTGAGTTCTTCCTGTTCACGAGATCCCTTCTCCGGTTAGGATCCATCCTGTTTGTTTATGGCTGTTGCAGGCCGGACTCAAGCTTGTTGGCCTTGGATTTCTTGCATCCAGATCCTTTTCTGTTCCTGCAATCCTTTGCACAACTTGGTTTGGCGCTGTCACTCTATGGAGTTGCACGAATCGACTTGAGCCCATCTGTACCGGATCACGTGGTGATGGGATTCTTTATTTTTCTCCGGAGCTATGTACGTTTGGGATTGTTGACATTGGCCTATGGCATGAGCTGTTCAGATGGGCGCCTTCCGGTCTTGGACTGTGTTCATTTTGGCTCGAGCTTCTTCTTGCAAAGCTTCTTCCGTGCAGGGTCTCTGTTGTCCGTGTTTGGCATTACACAGCTTGATTCCGCCCTGTCGGTGCTGGACCTTGTACAATTGGGTTTGCCATTGTTTCTAAGAGGCTTTGTTCAAATGGACCTAGCGCTTTCAGTGTTTGGTTTGGCATGTCTAGGCCTGTCCATGCCCACATTGGACTTCATTCACCCAGAACCGTCCTTGCTGTTGCATGGCTTCGCACGATTTGAATTGCTGTTGTTTGCCTATGGCATGACCTGCCCTGAGCTGGCTTTGCCAACCTTAGATTTCATCAATCCAGGCTCATTTTTTTCTTTGCACAGTATGTGCCGCCCCGAGTTGTTCCTGTCAGTTTATGGAATCACAAAGCTGGACTTCCCCTTGCCCATCTTGGACTTCATACACTTAGACTTTGTACTGTTTTTGCGATCACACACATGTTCAGGCTCGGTGTTGTCAGTGTACGGCATGTTCTGTCTTGAGCCGCCAATGCCAGTGGTGGATTTTGTGCACTTGGGCCCTCTGTCGCCGCCTCAAACCTTCTCCTGCTCTGAACCAGTCTTGTTGGTCTATGGAATCAGCTGCCTGGAGCTATTTTTGTCAATTCTCGACTTTGGACATTTTGACCTGACCCTTCCAACCAGCAGCTTTTTGTGCCTCGACCTGTTTCTATCAGTCTATGGCTTGAGCTGCTCAGACTCTTTCCTGTTTGCTTTGGACCACGTGCAGACTGAGTCTTCAACGTTGCTACAAGGCTCCTTCTGAGTTGGCTCTTCCATGTCTGTTTATGGCGTGATGTGTTCAGAGTTCACACCTTCTGCGCTGGATCCTGTGAAGATCGGTCCAGCGTTGCCTGTTCAAAGTCCTGCACGGTTGGGATTCTTTTTGTTGATGTACGATAAGACTCGAATCGAAGCGTTGCTGTTGGTGTTAGATCTTATACACCTGGAGTCAACCATCTCTTTGCAAAGCCCTGTGTATCTTGACTTCACCTTATCCATCTATGGCCTCTCTCGCTTGGGCTTGTTCTTGTCGGCCTTGGATTTTGTTCATTTGGACTTGGCATCATTAATCCATAGCATGGTCTGTGCAGACTTGGCCTTGTTTGTTTATGGCTTGGCGAAATTGGACTCGTTGGTGTCAACCTCGGATCTTGTGTTGCTAGGGCCCTCGTTGCTGATGCAAGCCTCTTGCCGTTCAGAGTTGCCACCTTCTGCCTGGGGGATGTCGAAACCCGATTTCTCGTCGTTGGTCTTGGACTACGTGACGACGGGATCTATGACGTCCTTGCATGGCCTCATGTGTATGGACTCACCCTTGCTGGTCTATGGCATCACTTGTCTTGGCTTCTCCATCTTGGTGTTGGATTTGATGACTTTTGGTTCCTCAATGTTTCTACAATCCTCCATTTACCTCGGACCTGTCCTGTTTCTTTATGGCATCGCCAAGCTTGACTTCACCTTGTTAGTTCTGGACTTTGTGACTGCCGGATCCGTGGTGTCTCCACGAAGCCTTCTGTGTTTGGGTTCGACATCATTGGTCTTTGGCATCACAAAGCTTGGACCAACATTGCTGGTTTCGGACTCCATCAATCCGGGTTTCGTTTTGTCGTTGCAAAGTACCATCAGGCTTGAACTCACCTTGCCCGTCTACGGCTTGTCACGTCTGGGCTTTTCACTGTTGGTCGCAGATTTCGGCCATCCCGGCTTCGTGTTGTTGTTGCAAAGCCTTTTGTGCCTTGAACTGTTCTTGTCTGCCTATGGCATGCAGCGACCTGATTTGACACTGTTGGCACTGGACTTTTTCCATTCAGGCTCGTTTATGTTACTCAGGTCGTATGCGCGGGCTGGACTGATGTTGTCAGTCTATGGACTGACTCGACTTGAATCTCCTCTGTCCCTGTTGGACTGTGGATCTTTCGGTAGTACATCGTCCACCAGATCCTTCATGTGAATGGGTTCACTGTCGTCCATTTATGGCATAACCTGCTTGGGGTTTTCCTTGTTGATCTCGGACTTCGTTCACTTGGATAGCGTGTTGTCGTCGCAAAGCTTTGTGTGGATGGGATCTTCTTTGTTGGCTTATGGCATGACATGCCCCGGCTTTGCTCCATCAATCTTGGACTTTGCTCGTCTAGGCTTCAGCTTGTTTTCGCGCGGCTTCCTGCGAGCTGGTTCCGCACTCTCCGCCTTTGGCATGTCCAAGCCTGATTTTTCGCCATTTGCTCTAGACTTTGTAGCGTTAGATTTTCCTTTGTCTCTTAGGAGCTTTGCACAATATGACCTGTTCCTGTCCGTCTATGGAATGACTAGATTTGGTCTGTCTCTCTCAGCATTAGACCACGTCTTCCTGGGTTTGATCTTGTTTCTACGAGGACATGTTTGCTTCGACTCCTCCGCACCTGTATACGGATGCAACCGCTCAGGCTTTTTGTTGCCAATCTTAGACCACTTGCAGTTGGGTTCATTCTCGTCACTCCAAAGCTTTGTATGAGTAGGACCAGCCCCTCCAGCCTATGGTATGTCACGTACAGGCTCCATGCTGTCTGCACTGGATTTCATCACAGCTGGCTCTTCTCTGTTACTTCAAATGCATGCGTGAGCAGATCTGTTGCTGTTGGTTTATGGCATAGTTTGTTTAGATTCGTCGATGTTGCTGTTGGATTTTGTGCATCTGGACCTTGGACCATCAACCCGAGGCTTTGCTCGAGCTGATTTGTTGATGTCTGTCTATGGCATGTCGTGGCTGGGTTCCTTGCTGCCTGTGCTTGATCCGATCCATATGGACTTCTCGATGCCTTTGCGCAGCTTTGCAAAGTTGGGACTTTCTGTATTGGTATATGGCCTGGTTTGCTCGGACTCCAGTATGTCCCTCTTGGATTTTGGCGACTTTGGATCAATGATGCTGACCCAAAGCTTTGCAAAGTTGGGCTTCTCTTTGTTTGTCTTTGGCCTGACTCGCCTTGACTTTCCGATGTCAGTTTTGGACTTCATTCATTTTGACTTGGCGGCCTCTTTACAAACGCTCGTTTGTTGTGGCTCATCACTTCCAGCCTATGGAATCTCATGGCCTGAGCTGTTACTGTCAGTGTTGGACCTCCTCCATTTGGGCTCCTTGCTGTCCCTGAGGCATTTTGGATGCTCAGGACCTCTTCTGTTGGCCTTTGGAATGACATGTCTTGAGTTCTTGATGCCAATGCTTGACCCTTTGCATCTTGAATTCTCCTTGTCGCCACAAAACTACATTTGCACCGGCTCCTTGCCGTCAACTTACGGTATGACCTGTATGGACTTGTCGGTCTCCGTGCTGGACTCCGCCTGCATGGGCCCGCCCATTTTTCTACACGGCTTCATCAAAATCGAATCGACTTCATCCACGTTTGGCTTGTCACGTCTGGAATTGCTTCTGTTGGTTTTGGACTTTATTCAAATCGAACTGTTAATGTCTTCACATGGCCCTGCTTGCATTGATAGCAGCTTGTCGGTGTTTGGCTTAGCATGATCAGGAAGTTTCTTGTTGACTCTGGACCACCTGTACATGGGCTTTTCATCATCTCTGAGATCCTTTGCGAGACTTGACCTGCCTTTGCTAATGTATGGCATGGTCCGCTTGAGTTTGCCTTTCTTGATTCTAGACCTCATTCACTTGGGATTCCTGTTGTCCTCACGCGGATCCAGCTGACCTGACTCACTGTTGTTGGTCTACGGCGTGTGTTGCTCAAGTTCATCAATCCCAGCTTTAGACCTTGTGAACCTTGATCTCTCTTTGTCTTCGCAAACATATGCCTGATCGGGTTCTGCAGCCTTGACTTACGGCATGACTCGACTTGGCTTAACTTCGTCACTTCTTGATTTTGCCTCTCCTGATTTATTGTCGTTGTCACGAAGTTTCCTTCATCCTGGATTTCCTACGTCCATTTATGGCGTCACCAGGTCAGCTTCATCTCCATTGGTCCTGGACCTTGTGTACATTGACTCTGTCTCACCATCGCAGGGATTTGCGTGCACTGATTTGGTCTTGTTGGTATATGGACTGACACGTCTAGGCCTTTCGCCTTCAGCTCTAGACCCTGCAACTCTTGGCCTTTTGCTGTTGGTGCGATCTTTTTTAAGACCTGAATTTGCGTTGTTGGCCTTTGGCTTGTCAAAGTCAGAACTGTTTTTGTCGGTATTGGACTACGCCCACTTGGACAGCTTCTTGTTTTTGCAATCACACATGCACCTAGGCCTCGTTTCGTTTGCCTATGGCATGTCATGAGTTGGCTTGCATCCCTCAGCGCTTGACTTTTTCCACCTTGGGTCATCCATGCCTTTGAGGTCCTTTGCAAAGTCGGGCTCCACTTTGTTGGTCTTTGGAATGGCAAGACCTGACTTGCCTTTGTCGATCCTTGACTTCGGATTCATCGGCAGCGCGTTTTCTCTCAGAGGTCACGTGCATTTGGAACCAACGTTGTCCGCCTACGGTATGACGTGTTTGGAGTTTTCGTTGTTAGTACTGGACTTTATTCGCTCAGGCAGTGCATTGTCGCCTCAAAGCTTCTGTCGACCTGGGCCAATTCTGCCGGTCTCCGGATTGAGTTGCCTGGGCTCAGCCACTCCGATTTTGGACATGGTGCACTTGGAGTCTTCCTTGTTACCCAGATCTTACTGCCGTCTTGATTCCATGCCTCTTGTCTATGGCATGGCCTGTTGCGAATTGGCCCTGTTAATCTTGGACTTCATCCATTCGGGCCCTTCCTCGTTACTGCAGGGCTTGATGAGGTTGGACTTCTCCCTACCTGTAGTTGGGGTGGCTCGATCAGAACTGCTTCTATTGATTCTGGATCTCATTCACCTTGGCTCCATGCTGCTGCTCCAAGGCTTTGCACATCTTGGCTCTTCGCCCTTGGTCTTTGGAATGAGCAGACCTGGCTTCTTGTTGCTGGTGCTGGACCTTGTTCATCTTGGCTCAAGCTTGTCGTTGCAAAGCCTTGTGTGGCCTGGGTCTGTGACTTTGGTCTACGGCATGACTTGCTTGGACTTTTTGTCGTTAGCCCTGGATTCTGTGCATATTGACCCCTCATTCTTGCTGCAAACCCTTGCCTGACATGGGTTTCCCTTGCCAATCTATGGCCTGGTTCGAGCGGGCTCCTCACCCTCACTACTGGATCTCTTGTCTGTGGGCAGCACGTTGCCTCTCAGAGGATACAGTTGACTAGAATCAGCTATCTCTGTGTATGGCATGACTGTCATTGACCTGTCCTTGTCGGTGTTGGATTTCACAACATTCGGAAGCATTTTGTCTCTGCAAAGCCTTCTTTGAACTGGATTTTCACCTCCAGTCTATGGTGTGTCTTGTTTGGGTTCCTTTTTGTTTGTGCTGGATCTTGTGCAACTGGGCTTGGTGTCGTTTCTACACAGCTTTGCTCATTTGGGGCCTGTCTTGTTGGCCTTTGGCCTGGCTCGTCTTGGCTCCTTGTTGTTAGTTCTGGATTTTATTTCTTCGGAATTCTTGATGTTTCCCCATAGCTCTGTGTGACTGGACTTGGTTTTGTTTGTCTATGGGATTTCACATTCGGGTTTCAATCTGTTGGTCCTGGACTTTGTGAGCACTGAAAGCTTCTCGTCTGTCCGAAGCATTGTGCGCTCGGGGTCAGCATCGTTCGTCTACGGCATGTCATGTCTAGACTTGTCACCATTGTTGTTGGACTTTGTTCATTTGGGCTTTATGACGCTACTGCACACATTTTCTCGACCAGGACCCTTCTTGCCACCTTTTGGTGTGGCTCGAATGGACAGCATGCTGTTGGTCCTTGACTATGGCTGTGCCGGAAGCTCTTTGTCGCTTCGATCGCTCATGTGTTTCGGCAGCCTTCTGCCAATTTATGGCTTGTGTAGCCTGGACCCATCCTTGTCATCACTTGATCTCGGCAGCACAGAATCTGTTTTGTCTGTGAGGAGCCCTGTGAGACCTGAATTGTTGCTGTTCGTTTTCGGTGTTGTCCGACTGGGTTTCAGCCTGCCTACCTCAGACTTTTGCAGTTGTGGCTCAGCGCCTTTATCACGATCCTCCGTGCAACTGGGCTTTTCGGCGTTGGCATATGGAATTACATGCCTAGAGTCCTCCTTGCCGTTGCTGGATTTTTCAAGCCCTGAATCCATGCTGTTTCTCAGGGGCTTTGCGCAATCAGATTTCACAGTGTTGGCATATGGCATGTCGCGAACTGGACTTTTTCTTTCAACATTGGACTTCATCCACTTGGGTTCATTTTTGTTTCTTCAAGGGCATATTTGCACTGGATTTTCCCTGCTGGCCTTCGGAATGACATGCCCTGGCTTGAGTCCTCCAGTGCTTGACTCCGTCCACATTGGACCGAGCACGTCGCCACGAAGCTTCGTGAGACTTGGTTTCTTGCTGTTGGTCTACGGCTTGGCCCGATTAGAACTGTTACCGCTTGTGCTGGATCATGCAATGGTTGGCTTCTCCATGCCATTGCAAGGACCTCTTCAAGTCGGCTCTTTCTTGTCGGTTTATGGCGTGGCATGGTTGGACTTTTCAATACCAACTCTGGACCTTGTTCACTCAGAGCCATCGCTGTTCTCGCACACCTTCAGCCGACCGGGCTCACTGTTGTTGGTATTTGGACTGGTTTGACTGGGTTTTCCGTTGTCAGCCTTGAATCTCTCACATTTCGACCTCTTTTTGTCTTTGAGGGCACCTTGCCAGCTCGGATCCTCCATGTTGGCTTATGGGATGTCTCAGCCTGGTTTGTTGCTGTTGACCTTGGACTACGTGAACATTGAGCCCTTTGTGCTGCCCCAAAGCTTGAGTTGATTGGGCTCCTCTATCTCTGTCTCTGGCCTGGCATGCTTGGATTTGTCCTCCTTGGTCTCGGATTACATGCTAAGTGGATCAAGTTTGTCGACTCAAACTTGGAGCCGCACTGGTCCTGCTCTGTTGGTTTACGGCGTGGTATGTCCCGAAAGTTTCCTGTTCTTGTTGGATTCCATCACCGTCGGTTCTTCACTGTTTTTGCGCAGCTATGCTTGTGCTGACCTGTCCTTGTTGCTCTATGGCTTGACATGTTTGGACTTTTTATCATCCTGCTTGGACTTTGCACAGCTGGGCTCGTTGCTGTTGATCCGAAGTTTTGTCCAACTGGGGTTCTCACTTTTTGTTTTTGGACTGGCAAGACCAGAGCCCTCAACGTTTGCCTTGGATTGTATCACCATTGCTTCGTTGCTGTCTCTCCAAACGTTTGCGTGAACAGACCTTGCTCCACCTGTCTATGGCTTGTCGCGGCCAGGCTCCTTCTCGTCTGTGCTTGATTTCGTTTGTTTGGGCCTGGTGCCTTCTATGCAAAGCTATGCGTGCCTCGGCCTTCTCTTGTCAGTGTATGGCATGATGTGGCCAGAACCATTCTTGTTGCCCTTGGACCTGTGCCATCTTGACTTGTTGCTGTCACTTCAAGGCCCCATGCGGCTCGGCTCAATGCTTTCGGTCTCCGGAATGTCTCGTCTTGGTCTTCCGTTTTTAGCTTTGGATCTCATCCATTTGGGAAGCAGCTCGTCCTTGCGATCCCACTTCCGAACTGAGTCTTCGCTGTCTTTGTATGGCATTGCCTGGACGGAAAGCAGCCTGTCTTTGTTGGACTTCATCCAAACAGACTCGCTTCCTTCGGTGCGTAGCTCTGTCCGATCTGATTTCTTCTCGTTGGTCTTTGGCCTAGTGAGACCCGAGTTGCCACTCCTGACTTTGGACTCCATGCATGTGGGATCTTCCCTTCCACCACAAACCCCTTCTCGACTTGGTTTCATGCTATTAGTCTATGGACTAACCTGGTTGGGATCCACTTTGTTTGCCTTGGATTTTTCACAATTCGGGTCAAGCGTGTCACTACAAAGCCTTGTTCACCTTGGCTCAGGTGTGTCAGTCTATGGCCTTAGCCAGTTGGGTTCCTTGATGCCAATCCTGGACTTTCTGCATTTGGGATCCTTGACATCACTCCAAACCTGCGCGCAACTAGGCTCTCTACTGCCACCCTATGGTATGGTTTGCATGGGACTTCCACCACTTCTCTTGGATTTTATCAATCTGAACTTGTCCCTGCTTCTTCGCGGGTTCATGCGATTGGGTTTGGTGTTGCTGGTCTATGGAATTTCCAAGATGGAGTTGAGTCTGTTGGTTCTGGATCTCATCCATTTGGGCTTCACTTTGCCTTTGAGGGGATCCCTATATCTTGACTTCAGCACGCCCGTCTTCGGCCTGACCTGTTCAGACTTCAGCTCTCCAGTTCTGGATTTTGTGCACGTGGGATTCGGCATGTTTTTGAGGAGCCTTGCACAAATTGACCCATTCTTGCCAGTGTTTGGATGTTCTTGGATGGGCCTTCCGCTTTTGTTGCTGGATTACATCAGTCTTGATTCACCACTGCCCCTGCGAAGCCTCATGTGTCCAGAGCTCCCCCTGTCGGTTTTTGGCATATCGACTTTGGGTTTGACACCTTCAGCCCCAGACTTTGTAAACTTGGAGCCATCACCGCCATTGCAAAGCCCTCTGCACTTGGAGCCGTCACTTTCGGTCTTTGGAATGTCTTGCCTTGACTTGCCTTTGTCGATCTTGGACCACGTCATCATTGGTAGCTCTTCGTTTTTACACAGTTTCTTGTGTTCAGAGTCCTTGCTGTTGGTCTTTGGCATCACATGCCCTGGATCCTCGCCTTTTTTGTTGGACATGGCACATTTGGGCTTCGCGCCCTCATCAAGGAGCTCCTTGTGGATGGGTTTGGCTCTCTTAGTCTTTGGCATGGTACGACCAGGACCTTCACCTTCCGCCTTGGACTACCTGCAACTGGGGTCATTGCCTTCACTGCACAGCTCTCTTTGAGTTGACTTGCCGTTGTTGGTGTATGGTATGGTGCGTTCAGACTTTTTCTCGTTTTTGTTGGATCTCATCCATTTGGGCTCTGTGATTTTGCCACAAGGCTCCTCTCGCCTTGGATTTAGTTCGTCCGTCTATGGAATGTCGCTCCTGGGATTTTCGTTTCCTATCTTGGACTTCGTCCACCTAGGCTCCCCATTATTTCTCCAAGCTCTTGCGAGGTTTGACTTGTTGATGTTAGCTTATGGCATGTGCTGATCGGGATCATCACTGTTGATCTTGGACCATGCATATTCTGGGCCGCTGTTGCCACCGCAATCCTCTTTGTATGTGGGATCTTTCCCTTTGGCCTATGGAATGTGCTGCCTTGACTCCTTGCCATTGGTTTCAGATTATCTGAACTTTGGCCCAGGCATGTCTTTGCAAGCATTTGCGAGACTGGAGCCACCTTTGCCAGTTTTTGGCATGTCGATTTCGGACTTGTCTCCGTTGGTCTTGGACATGGTGCAGATTGGACTGCCGCTCTTTTTGCAAGGTCTCATGCGACTTGAACTGTCCCTGTCGGCCTACGGCTTGACACGTTCGGACTTTTCCCTGTCAACTTTGGACTTGATGAATTTCGGTAGCGCACCTTTGATGCATGGCCTTGTTTGACTCGACTTCTCTTTGCCACTCTACGGCCTCTCCCACTTGGGATTCTTCCTTCTGGTACTGGATTTTATTCAGCTGGGGCCCATGTTGTTACCACACTCCTTTATGCGACTTGATCTGCTCTTGTTGGTGTTTGGCATGACATGCTTGGGATTTTTAGCTTTGCCTCTGGATTTAGCATCCTTTGATCCTGCGACTTTGGCTCAAACTTTCGCTTGATTAGATCCGCTTTTGTTTGTTTATGGCGTGACACGAATGGGACCTTCGTTGCCCACTTTGGATTTGATCCACCTCGGCTTCTTGCTGCTTCCCCATGGCCTTGCCAGGTTGGGGTCATTGCTACTGATGTATGGCATGTGTTGATCAGAACCATCCCTTCTGATGTTGGATTCTGGATGTCTTGGCCCAGCTGTCCTTCTTCACAGCTTCGTGCGTTTGGGAAGTGCCCTGCTGGCTTATGGGCTCTGTCGGCCTGACCTCTTGCTGTCAACCCTTGATCCTTCACAACCAGGTTCTTTACCGCCAGTGCACAGCTTTTGTTGCTTGGACAGTCCACTGTTCACCTTTGGCTTTTCGAGTCCTGATCTTTCCATGTTTGTGCTGGACCTTGTGAACACTGGCTTTCCTTTGCTGCTGCACAGCTTCTGCCGTATCGAGTCCCCACTTTTCGCCTTTGGCGTGTGCAAACTCGATTCGCTGCTGTTGGTCTTGGACTCTTTGGATTTTGGTCCAGCACTATCTCTGCGGGGCCCTGCTTAACTGGACTTCATTCCATCAGCCTATGGCCTGTGTTGCTTGGGCTCCTCATCACTGGTCCCTGATTCTACATATGTGGGCCTTCCCTTGTTGTTGCATAGCTTCCTGCAGCTCGACCTGTCACTCTCGGTCTATGGGCTGTGTAGGTTCGAACTGTTGCTGTCAGTTTCAGACTCTTCTCACTTCGGCAGCCCATCGTCAATCCGAGGACTCATGCGGTTAGAATCCTTCCCACTGGCATATGGTATGACTTGCATGGGGCCGATACTGCTATCGTTGGATCCCGCAAACCTTGACCTTTTTCCGTTCTTGCAAACTTTTATGCGCCTCGGCCTTTTGATGTCAGTCTTTGGCATGGGATGGTCGGAATCGAGTCCGTTTGTTTTGGACTTTGCCATCCCAGGAAGCGCCTCGTCGGTGAGATCCTTTATGCGCCTCGACTCCGCACTCTCTGTCTATGGACTTACGCGATTGGGTTTGTCTCCACCAGTGTTGGACTCCGTTCAAATGGACTTCCTGCCTCCCCTGCAAGCATCCGCATGTCTTGAACTCACTCCGTCAGTCTTCGGGTTTACTCGCCTTGATTTCTCCTTGCTGGTGCTGGACCCTTGCAACTTCGGCCCATCGCCTTTTTTGCAAAGCTTCGTCTATCTGGGTTTCTTGATGTTGGCTTATGGCACAATGAGGCCTGATTTTCTGTTGCCCGTACCTGACCACGTGCACACAGAATCCTTGTTGCTTCTTCAAACCTTCTCGCAATGTGGCTTTTCCCTTTTGCTCTATGGTTTGGTATGGCTAGACCCGTCCTCGTTGTCGTCAGACTACGGACATTTGGGTAGCGCTACGCCAATGCGATCATCCTGCCGATCGGGCTCGTTGTTGTTCATTTACGGTGTGGTAAGTCTCGGACTCATCCTGTTGATGCTTGACTCCGGAAATACTGGCTTGTTCCTATTGCTGCGCAGCTTCGTTCACCTGGAGTTGTCCCCTTTGGTCTATGGCGTAACCTGGCCTGGCAGCACCTTGTTGATTTTGGACTGTGTTCACCCAGACTTCTTTCCATCCTTGCATAGCCCTGCTAGGCTGGACTTGACGCCATTAGCCTTTGGCATGATGTGTTTGGGGCCTTTGCTGTTTCTGTTGGATCTCTCAAACATTGGCTTTTGCACGTTGCTTCAAAGCCTTTTGCACATTGAATCCTTTCCTTTGGCTTCCGGGCTGAGTTGATTGGGTGCATCGCTATTGGCCCTGGATCATGTGAACACTGGCCTTGCTTCGTCCTTGAAAGGGTATACACACTTTGGCTCGGCTTTGTTTGTCTTTGGACTATCCACACTGGGCTCGACATTGTCAGCCTTAGACCTTGCGAATTTGGGCAGCTTTCTGTTGTTGCACAGCCTTATGCAGCCTGAACTCCTGCTGTTGGCCTATGGTATCAGTAGACCTGAATCCTCCTTGCTTCTACTGGACTTGGCAACTCCAGGTCCAAGTCTGTTCCTGCAAAGCTTTGCTTGTTTGGGCCTTTTGATGTCAGTGTTTGGGGTGAGTTGTTCAGATTTCTCTTTGTTTCTGTTGGACATGGCCATCATGGGATCGTTTCTGTTTCTTCGATCCTTCGTCCAACTGGGTCTGGCCCTTTCAGTTTGGGGCCTGTCGTGCCTGGGGTTCTCCTCATCCACCCTGGATGCTGCGCAGTTCGGGCCTGTGCCGTTGCTGCGGAGCTTCGCATGGCTGGGGCCGTTCTCGTCGGTGTATGGCATCATTCGACTGGAGCTGTCGCCATCGACGTTGGACTTCATTCACATGGGATCCGTGACCTGATTGCAACTGGCTAATTGGGGCTATGGTGGCTTATCCATGGACTATCCGACTTTATCCTAAAAAATAGGGCACCCCAAAATCCAGTGGTTGATGATAGTTGATCATCATTTTTCATCTTAGACATTCTTAAACTAGCCATTTTGGGGACAATTCCCAGGCCCATATGTGAGCTGGGCTTTGGGCTTGGGGAGCCAGAAGGCTAGGGGAGATGTTGCCACTCGTTGCCACAATTTGTATCCACAGAGGAGGCTTTCATTCGGCTGCTCATTTGATTTCATTCGTGTTGTTCTTTCTTTGTACTGACCAGACAGCGATGGCAACCCAACACAAATCTACATAAGGCTGTAGTGCAACTGCATGAATCTAGTATTCTTCTTTTGCATGGCATTGATTTCCCTTTTGTGAATCCAAAAGGGTCAATCTTTTCTCGGAGTCTCAACTGTTGACAATTGAATAGACGGCTCTTTAAACACATTCCACGGACATCAAAAGTAGGGGAACGTGCATGTCTACGCTGCAGAACTAAGCATTTTGGGGTCATCTTCCATGTGACAAAAGTGAGGTGGTTTCCAGGTTTCCATATTCTTGGGGATGCTTGTATGAACATGTATGAAAATGTATTGACCGTTGCATTGAACCATTGGGGAAAATGTATTGGAACTGGTACCACGTCGCCAGGTGCTTTCTCTTCGAAGCCTTGCACGCTTGGGCTTTCCGTCGTCCACCTATGGCCTCTCAAAGCCGGGTTTGTTGTTACCGGCCTTGGATTTTGTATTACCTGGCAGTCCATCATCCTTACGTGGCCATTCATGATGTGAATCTCCTGCGTCCATTTACGGCCTGTCACGTTTGGGCTTTTTCATGTCACCCTTGGATCATGCCAACTTGGGATTTGCTCTGCTGATCCGAAGCCTTGTGCAACTGGACTCGGCCTGTTTGGTTTTCGGAGTCACCAGACTGGACTTGTCGTTGTCAACATTGGACCCTGGTAGCTTTGGCCTGTCCTCGCCCATGCATTCCTTCGCACACTTGGGATTTTTGCTGCTGGTCTACGGCCTGGTGAGCCCAGAATTCTTTTTGCCTCTCTTGGACTTTGCCTTTTTTGGCTCGAGCTTGTTGCTGAGATCTCTCTTGTGACTTGGACTTTTCTTGTCTCCCTCTGGGATTACCTGTCTAGAACTCCCTTCATTCGTGTCAGACTATACGTGCATGGACAGTTCTTTGCCCATCCGAAGCCTTGCTTGGTTCGGCTTTTCTTTGCCCGCGTTTGGCATCAGTCGACTCGACTTTATGCCGCCGGTCTTAGACTTTGTCCACCTTGACTTGTCGATGCTTTTGAGATCCACCATGTGCTCAGACTTTCTGATGTCCATGTATGGCATTTCACGGCTGGGACTGTCATTGTTGGTGTTGGATTTCATCCACCCGGGTTTCCTTTTGCCAATGCATTCCCCCTGCCGCTTTGGCTCATTGTTGTTGGTCTCTGGCCTGAGCTGATTGGGCTCCAGTATGTCCGTTCTGGATTTCATCCATCTCGGCTTTACCATGTCTCTTCAAGCCTTTGTCCAATCAGACCCAGTGCTGTTAGTCTATGGCATTGCATGCCTTGATTCTTCCACGTTTGCTCTGGATCTTGTGCATCTCGATTCTAGCACGCTGCTACATGGACACGCACGTTTTGGCCCTTTTGTGTTAACCTATGGATTTGCATGCCTCGACCTTTTCCTGTCGACCCTGGACTTTGGTCAGATGGGCTCGTTGTTTTTGCCTAGATCATTCATTCACCTTGGTTTGATGCTGTTCGTATATGGAATGGTGAACCTTGATTTCCCATCGCCAGTGCTAGACCATGTGACCATCGGCCTGCTTTTGCCTTTGAGGAGCTTTGGATGTTTAGATTCTGTTGCTTTGCTCTTTGGTATGGCTTGATTCGGTTCCTCCATGCTGGTACTTGACAACCAGCTCCTAGGATTTTCTTTGCCGGTGCGATCTCCTACGAGAATGGAGCCCATGATGTTTGTTCCTGGTGTCTTCCGTTGTGGCTCTTTGCTTTCGATGTCGGACCTTTCTCAATTGGGAAGCTCAACCTTTGTGAGATCCTTTGGACGTCCAGAGTTACTTGTTCCAGTGACGGGCATGGGTTGATTCGACTCGCCGTTGCTGACTCTGGATCTTTTGCGGCTTGGATCTTCGCTGTCTACCAGATCCCTTGGACGCCTTGGCTTTACACTTTCGCTGGCTGGGCAATCTTGCATTGGATTTGTTCCTTCAGCCTTTGACCTTCTTCACCTTGGTTCCTCTCCGCCTGTGCGCTGTGGAACTCGCATTGAGTCAAGCATGTCTGTCTACGGAAGGTTCTGCTTTGGTCCGCTGATGTTGGCCTTGGATTTCGTGCTCATCGAACTGTCGCTGTTTGCCCGCGCTGTTTCAAGGTTGGGCTTGGCATTCTTGGTCTCCAGTAGAGCTTGTTCCGAACTTATCATGTCACTTTTGGATGTTGGTTGGCTGGGCTCGTTCATGCCGCCACAATCCTTGGCATGTCCAGAATTCTCATTTCCTTTGTTTGGAAGAAGCGCTTTAGAACCTGCAATGCTGGTGTTGGGATTTGCAACTCTTGACTCCTTGGTGTTGTTGCGAGCTATGTCCCAAACCGGTAGTGTGTTTTCTGCCTTTGGACTTGCCAGACTTGGATTTTCGGCTTTGGTCTGCGACAGTTATGATGTTGGAAGCTCCTCTTTGGTGCGAAGTCTCAATTGTTCGGAGTTGACCATTTCAGTCTTTGGCCTGACGTGATTCGATTTTCTACTGCCAATGCTGGATTCTTCCCAACTAGAATTGCTATTTTCTTCGCGCAGCCTGATGAGAGGTGGCTCCACCTTCTTCATGTTTGGCTCTGTCAGGCTAGACTTATTGTCATTGGTCGTGGACTTCTCCTTACTTGATTTGGTGCTTTCTTTACGCAGTTTCGCGCGTATGGGATTGACCTTCTTTGCTCATGGTGTAGGCTGTTTTGACCTTTTGTTGTCATTGCTTGACCACGGATTCCCGGAATTTTCCACGTCTGCCCGTGCGTCCATGCGTTTGGGATTGCTGCCGCTGGCATATGGCATGACATGTTTGGGTTCAAGCCCCTCAGTGCTAGACTCCGCAACCATTGACTCGTCCCTTTCTTCGAAGAGCTTTGGCTGGCCAGACTTTGCTCTCTCAGCCATTAGCTGTGTTCGCTTTGGATTGTCAACGTTCACTTTCGACTACCTCCAGCTGGACCTGTCACTTTTGCCAAGAAGTTGTGGATGTCTTGACTCTTTCTTGTTTACCTTCAGTCGAGTGAGATTTGGATTCCCGATGTTCGCCTTTGACTACTTGCGTCTTGGATTGTTTCCATCGCTTCGAGATCATGGTTGCTATGACTCGGTCCTGTCAGCATTTGGAATTACTTGCTTCGGGTTTCCGTTTTCTGTATTGGACATGATCCATTGCGGGTCATCCATGCCAATCAGGGATTATGGTTGTGTGGGCTTTGCCATGTCTGTTTTCAGTCGGGCAAATCCAGGCTTCATCTTATCCGTGTTGGATGCGGCCTGCTCCAACCCAGCGACTTCACTGCGATCCCTTGCACGCCTTGGACCTGCTTCGTTGGTATTGGATCTCTCCCACTTAGAACCCTTGGCTTCCTTGCAAAGCTATGGTCAGGTAGACTCAGCCGTGTCGCCTTTCTCTTGTAGCCGCTTGGGATTTTTTATTTTACTCTTGGATGCAACAACCATCGACCTGTCATTACCACTGCAAAGCATGGCATGTTTGGACTTGGCGTTTTCCATCTTCGGCCTGTCATGCCTTGAATTTTCGATGTCCTCACTTGATTGCTCCAACCTGGGTTTGACCTTCCTAATGAGGAGCATCGGAATTTCTGATTTCGCGTTTCCCCTCTTTGGTGCATCATGTTTTGATTCCAGCATGTCCACCTTGGACTTTGCCACATTAGGCTTTCTGCTGCCTCCACATAGCCCTGCATAGCCTGGATTGGCATCCTCAACTTTCGGCATGGTCAGAGCTGGGAGTTCCATGCCTTCGTTGGATTGTGGCCATATAGGTCCGATGCTGTTTCTCAGATCCCTCGCATGGTTGGGCTTTTCCACGCTGATCTTTGGCATTGGCCAAATTGAGTTGATGATGTCAGTCTTGGACTATGCCTGCATTGAGTCTTTCTTGTTGTTGCAAAGCATGGCTCACTTGGGAAGTGACATGTCTGCCTCTGGCCTATCCCGCTCTGATTTGTTGCTGCTGGTGTTCGACTTTGCTCACTTCGGCTTCATGGTATTGATGCAAAGCTATGGCAGCATGGGAAGCATCACATTGGTCTTTGGTTGTGGCTGCTTTGGTTTCTTTTTGCTTGTGCTAGACTTTGTGCATTTAGGCTTGAGTTTGTCACTACAAAGCTCGGCATGTTTTGGTTCCACCATGTTTATCATGGGCTTGGCTTGCTGTGGCTCTTCGCCTCTGGTCTTGGACCTTATTTGGTTGGACAGCACTCTATCGGTCAGAGACAGAGTCCGATCAGATTCAGTGCCACCACTCTTCAGCTGCGCAGAATCTGACTCTTTCCCATCCGTGCTGGACTCTCTCCATTTGGACTCCTCGCTACCTTCGCGCGCTTGTGGATGTATGGACTCATCCTCTTCTGCCTTTTCATGTACCCGGATGGACTTTTTGGTGCTGCTGCTGGATAGCATGCATCTTGATTTGTCGATATTGTCGAGATCTCTTGCTCAACTTGGATTAGCATCTCTGGCCTCTGGAGTCGTCTGTCTAGGATTTTTGCTATTGGTGTTGGATCATGCTCAATATGGCTCGTTGCTGCCACTGCAAGGCCATGCTTGACCTGATTTGGCCATGTCCGTATCAGACTTTTTGCACTTGGGCTTTTCTTCGTCCTTGCAAAGCCTTGCCTGAACTGCTCCTGCCACTTCTGTGATGGGTCTGGCACGCTGCGGATTTCTCATGTCGGTTCTGGATTTCCTGCACTCAGAGTCTCTGATGCCATTGCGCTCGCTTGCACAACTGGGATTGAACTTGTCAGTACTGGACCTTTTGCACCCAGATTTTTCCTTTTCGCTGCGAAGTCTGGCGCACACGGGCAGTTCAGTCTCGGCTTCCGGCGTGACACGATCCGAACTGCTGCTTTTTGCTTCCGACCTGGGACACATTGACCCGCTGATGTTATTGCAAAGCTTTGGATGGCTTGAACCTGCAATGCCAATCTCCGATGTGGCCAGATCTGACTCGTTGCTTTTGGTCTTGGACTTTTTGCACCTTGATTTTTTGATGTTTGTCAGGTCTCTTGCGGCTGTGGAATTTTTCATGTCGGTCTTCGGAAAAGTTCAGCTGGGACCCTCTCTGCCGGCTCTTGACCTCACGCAGCTAGGCCCATCTTTGTCTTTGCAAAGCTTTGGCCACCTGGGCTCAGCAACGTCTACACCTGATCTCTTGAATATGGGACTATTTTTGCCCATGCAATGCTTTGCCCAATTAGAATCTGTCGTTTCTGTATTGGACTTTCTTCATTTGGGCTCGACCCTCCTAGTACGAAGCCTTGCAAGATCTGGTCCAACTCTTTTCCTGCAAAGCTCTGCTCACATCGGCCCAGCCTTCTCAATTTGCCAACCAATGCGCTTGGGCTTGTTGCCTTCTGCGCTGGACCTCGCAACTCTTGACAGTTTGCTGTTGGTGCGAAGCTGTGCATGTTTGGGTCCGGCCATGTCCGTATCAGACTTCTTGCACTTGGGTTTTTCGTTGTTGTTGCAAAGCTGTGGTCATTTGGATCTGATGCTGTCAGCATGGAGCTTGTGTTGCTTGGGATCGACCTTGTTGGTGTTCGACACGACGATGCTGGGATCCACTGCACCAACACAAAGTTTGGCGTGTCCTGACAGCACTTCCTCGATTTTCAGCAAGTGTCATCTGGGTTCAGTGATTTCAGCACTGGATATGGCTCTCTTCGGATTCATGGTTTTGGCACGTAGTGTTGCTGACTTTGGCTTGTCATTGTTGGTAATGTCTTGTGTTCGGTTTGGCTTGACTTTGTTGGTCTTGGACTACTTACACCTAGGTTTTGCCATTTTCGTGCAAAGCCTTGCCAGGCCCGGTCCTGTTCTGTTGACCTTGGATTACTTGCGTATGGGTTTGCTCATGTTCCTGCGCTCTTGCATTGGCGTTGACTCAATCATGTCCATCTTTGGACGGGCATGTCTCGATTCGTCCTTCTCACTGCTGGATGCCTCAGTCTTCGGCTCTGCTGTGCCTGTACAAAGCCTTGCTTGCTCAGAAAGCCCCATGTTGGTCTTGGATTTCTCCCATTCAGAATTGCTCTTGCTTCTGAAGAGTATCATGTGCTTTGGATTTGCTGTATCACTGTTTGGTATGAGTCGTTCTGACCTTTTGCTGTTTGCCTTGGACCTTTCTCAGCTGGGTTTTAACCTGTTGATGCACAGCCTCGCATGTCCAGACTCGAGAACGTCAGTCTGTGCATACACTCGACCCGGATTTTTGCTGTTGGTCCTGGACATCGTCAATCTAGACTCGTTCGCGTTGGTGCGGAGCCCTGCCAGACTGGGCTTTGCCTCATTGTTGTTGGACCTTTCACATCTTGATCCGTTGATTTCCATTAGATCCTTCTCAAACTTTGGTTTCATGATGTCCCTTTTCGGACAGGCTCGGTTTGACTTGACTTTGCTACTCTTGGATTGCACATTCCCAGGCTCTTGCCTCTCAACCCGAAGCTTCACTTGTTACAACTCAGCCTTGTCCGTGTTGGGGAAGACTCTCTTAGGATTTTTCCCGTTTGTTTTGGACCATGTGAGTGTCGGGTCATCCGCATCCACTCGCAGCATGGTGCGACCAGGCCCAGTGACATCCTTGTTGGATTTCTTCCGCCTGGGATTGTCACCACCTTTGCGATCCCATGGACGTTTGGGCTTCCCCTCGTTGTTTTTCGAGACTGTACGACTGGGATCATCACTTCTGATTTTGGACTACGCCACCTTGGGCTCCTTCGCGTTCGCCCGCAGCCCTGCTCAATCAGAATTTTCAATGTCACTGTTGGATCCTGCCAACATGGACCTCATGCCTTCACTGCAAGGAGTGGCGCATCCGGGATTCACATTTTCGATCTTTGAAAGGATGGCACCAGGATCATCAGCGTCTCTTCTGGACCTTTTGCATCTGGGTTTGCTGATGTTTCTTCGATCACTTGGTCATGTTGGCCTCGCAATGCCTTTGTTCGGCTGTGGACGATTTGACTCGAACCCTTCGATCTTTGACTCAACTCACCTTGGCTTCATGCTGTCATTGCAAGCTTTTGCTTGCTTTGACTTCATAGTCTTTTTGTTCGGAGCAGCGTGTTTGGACTTGATCCTGTCAGTTTCGGACAAATGTTTCTTTGATTTATTGCTGTCGTTGAGGTCCTTTGCACATTGTGACTTGCCACTTCTACTTTTCAGCAGAAGTCGTCTTGATTTCTTCGCATTTGCCTTCGACTTTCTGCACCCTGAACCTTTTTTGTCACCGAGAGAAATCAGTTGCTGTGGCTCGGCTTTCTTGCCCTTTGGCCTCAGTCGCCTTGACTTTCGACTCTTGGTCTTCGACTTTAGCAGCCTTGAACCAACGCTTTTGATGCAAAGTATCGGAACATGTGGCCCAGTTCTGTCTGTTTTTGGCTTTGCTCGATTTGAACTCCTCTTGTTGGTGCTTGATGTGATGGAGCCGGGCTCATCCTTGTTGTTGCGCAGCTTCGCACGTCTTGACCTCTCCTCCTCCACCTTTTCCTACGCACATTTGGGTTTTTCTTTTTTGGTGCTGGGCATGTCCGAGCTGGGCTTCACAGTGTCAGTGCAATCTTGCGGATGTTCCGATCTGTCTCTGTTGATGTTCGGCTTTGCTCGATTTGGTCTGTCGACGTTGGTTTTGGGCTGCTTTGAGGTGGGATCAATGCCATCGTCGCAATCCATGGCGCAGCCTGATTCCATGCTTTTGGTCTTTGGTCTCAGCTGTATGAACTTTTTGCTTCCAATCCTTGACTACTTGAGATCAGGATCCACACCTTTGCTGCAAAGCCTCGCATGTCTTGATCCTGCCTTCTTTGCTTTTGGCCTAACACGCTCTGGCTCAACTACACCTGTCTCCGATACTGCAGCTTTGGGAAGTTCCATGTTCCTGCACAGCTTTGCTTATTTGGACCCTGCATTTTCAGTGTCTGGTGTCAGCTGAACGGGGCTCACTCTGTTTCTCTTCGATATCGCTAGCTCTGAATCCACTGTCTTAGTGCGCAGTATGAGCACCTTGGGTAGTGGCCTTTCTCTCTTTGGTGTCGCACGATTTGAATCAATTGCACTAGCGTCAGATTGTGCTAGCATTGGATTTTCATTGCCATTGCGAAGCATGGCTTGCCCTGATTTTGTCCTCTCAGTCTTTGGTGCAGCTTGATTTGGGCTGTTGCTGTTAGCATTTGACCCTTTGCATCTGGGTTTGCTGTCGCTTCTTCAAAGCGTTGCCAGCTTTGGCTTGCCGTTTTTGACTTTTGGAGTTGTCAAATTGGGATTTTTGTCATTTTCGTTTGACGCTGGAACCATAGGACCGTTCTCATCCATTCGAAGCATGGGCCGCCCGGATTCTGCCCTGTTCATCTTTGGCTGCACACGAAAGGGTGAGGGAGCCATGTCCATCCTGGATTTTCTACTTCTAGACTTTTCCTTGTTACCGAGAAGTATGCTGAGACCTGAATCAGCTGCCTTGCTGTTTGGTGCCACAAGCTCTGGTTCCACGATGTTGATCTTTGATTGCAACCTCTTGGACTTGTCTTTGCTTCTGAGGTCACTTGCGTATGTTGACTCTGCAATGCTGTTTTTCAGTTGTTCAAGAACGGGATTCACTCTATCGGCCCTGGACCTTTTGCACTCAGAATTCTGCATGTTGATTCGAAGCATAGCGCGTTGCGGCTTCTCGCCTTCCATCTTCTCTGAGGTGCGACTAGGATTTTTTCTCTTGGCGTTTGATGTTTCTTGTTTGGGTTTAGCTCTGTCCTCGAAGAGCTTTGGTGACCTGGAACTCTCAACGCCAGTCTTTGGCCTGGCAAGATTTGATTTGGTGCTGCTGGCGCTTGATTGCATAGCTTTGGGACCATTGCTGTTGCTGCACAGTTTAGCAACTCTCGATTTCGTGTTTCCAATCTTTGGCCGCATGAAGCTGGGATCACACCCATCAGTACCAGACCTTGCAACCCTTGGCCCATCACCTTTGTTGAGGCCAATTGCTCATCTAGGCCCAGCCTTCTCCACCTTCGCTTCGGCAAACTTGGGCTTGTCGATGTTTGTATTGGACCCTGTGCAGCCTGATTTCTTGTCATCTGCCCACAGCTTCGGTCACTTGGGCTCGCTGCTTTTAGTCTCAGATATGGCTCACTTGGGCTCATCATTCTTTTTGCGAAGCATGACATGTGTGGACTTTGCTTTTTCAGCCTTTGCCTTTGCGCGTCTTGACTTCATGCCGCCAGCGTTTGATATCGTTGAACTGGGCTTTTCTCTGTCAATCCGGTCGTTTGCTTGGCTGGGTTTCACAGCGTCAACCTTTGGCTGGGCGTGCTTCGGCTCTAACCTCTTGGTGCAGAGCTTCGCGAAGCCAGATTTGTTTCCATTGATTTTTGCCAGAAGTACCTTAGACTTCTTTTTGTCTGCATTGGACCCTGCCTATTTGGCATCTTCTTTGCTTGTCCACAGCTTTACTTGTTTGGGACTTACACTATCCGTCCTTGACATGGCGCACCTCGATTTCATGATGTTTCTGCAATCTGTTTCAAAAGTTGAACTTCCCATGCCAGCTTGTAATAGGGCCAGATTTGAATCATCATCGCTTGTGCTCGACTTTCTGCACCCTGGATTTGGCACGTCCATGCGAAGTTACACACAAGTAGGGTTGAGTTTCTTGGTTTGGAGCAAAGCCCGATCTGGCTCTTCATCATCAGTGCTGGACTACTTGTTCCTGGACTTTTCAATGTCACTCCAAAGTTTCCTCACTGCAGGCTCTGCCTTTCCAATTTTGTCCAAGGTGACCACGGAATTGTTACTGCCAGTCTTTGACTTTGCAACACTTGGAAGCTTTGCGTTGGTGAGGGGTTTCACATGCTTTGGTTCGGTTCTTTCAGCGCTTGACCTTGTCCGTCCTGACTTTCCACCATTGGCCCGTAGCATGTCCCGTCTAGATTCAGCCCTCTCCGCATGTGCTCGAGCGTGCTTAGGGCCCTTGGTGCTGGTACTTGATTCTCTGTACTTAGGCTCTTTGATTTTAATGCAAAGCCCCATCCGCCTGGACTTTGCCATGTTGATGTTGTCTTGTGCCAGATTCGAACTCTTGATTCCGGTCTTTGATCTCACAAGCTTGGGTTTGGCTCTGCTGGCGAGGTCTATGGTACGTCCAGGTCTGGATATCTCAACCTGCGGCCTCGCTTGCTCTGAATCTCTTTTGTTGGTGTTGGATTTCCTTCACTCGGGACTGTTGTTGTTTGCTCAAAGCCTTGCCAACCTGGAACTGTTCCTATCAATCTTCTCCTGCACGCGACTTGGCTTCCTGCCTTTGGTTATGGATTCCCTTCACTTGGACAGTGTCTTATTCTTGCGATCTTCCGCTCAATCAGACTTCAGCTTGTTGGCCTCCGATCTCGCTCAGCTTGGATTCGCATCATTTCTGCGAAGCCTTGGTGGTATGGGATTCCCATTGCCAACCTTCTCTTGCACCAAACTGGGTTCTCTCATGTCGTTGCCCGACTCTGCACTTCTTGATCCTGTTCTGTTTGTACGCAGCTTTTCTCGTTCAGGTCTCATGTTGCTGGTCTTGGATGCATCACACTTGGAACTGTTCCTGTCACTGCACGCGTTTGCTTACCAAGACTCCCCATTCTCTGTCTTTGGATGTGTCAGGCTGGGAAGCTTCTTGTTGATCCTGGATTGCGTAAACTTTGGCTCTCCAGTGTTGGTACAATCTATGGCACGACTGGGCTTGGCATCGTTTACGCCTGACTGTGCATACCTGGGTAGTCCACTGTTTCTGCGCAGCTCCGCATGTTTTGGTCCTGCCATGTTGCTCTTTGGAAGTGGTCAGTCAGGTTTCAGCCCATTGGTTCTGGATCGCGTGACCTTGGGATTCTCCTTGTCACTGCACAGCTGTGCTCACTTAGAGCCAGGCTCGTTGGTGCTGGATTTTTTGCATTTGGGCCTTGCTCCATCTGCGAGGGCTCCTGTTGGATCGGGTTCCTTGGCAGAAAAACACATGTGTTTACCCACACCCTACAAAGGGGGACTATTTTCATGGAGGGAAATATTTGATGAGCTAGGATATACCACTGGGTTTTTGGGCCACTGTACCCTATTTTGGACGAACGGAACATCGTTGTTTTCCAATCATGGTATTGAAGATCTTTCCTGCATGACAGAGGGTTCTTTGGGAAAAGCAGCATTCATTTCAGCCTGAATCACCTCAATCACCTGTCAAGTAGGAGTCTGTCACGATCATTGTTCGAGGAGAGAGCCATGCAGTTCACTATGCCGCCATTGGGTGGGATACAGATTTATTTTGCGTGGATCAGAAAATCTCTGTAGATTCGCACACACACACACACAGACATTGCATGTATCGCACCATAGTATGTGACATATCCATAGTCAATGAATGTCAATGATACCTTTTCAATCCTTTTCATGCGGAAGAAAGGCCAGGTTGTTGGACATCATGGTAAAAAATCAATGTCACAAGGAGTCAATAACATATCATTCGATATCATAACAACATGACACATCGTGGCATCCAAGGTCCATCATCATTGGCATCCAGCGCAACCAGACTTGATCCGTCCCTGTTGGTGTTGGACTTTTTGCACCTGGCATTGATGCTGCCAGTTCGATCGCTTACTCAACTGGACTTGACACTTTCAGTGTTTGACCATGCCAAGATGGGTTCCTCTGTGTTGGTGCGTTCCTCCATGCGACCTGACCTCTGTGTGTTGGTGCTGGGAATGGCTCGCCTTGATCTTCCTTTACCAGTCCTTGACGCAACACAGTTGGGCTTCAGTTTGTTCTTGAGGAGCTTCAGTCACTTAGGGCCCTTGATGTCGGTCCTAGATCCTATCAGGCCAGGTTTCAGCTTGTCCGCGCGATCCACATTCCGTGTGGGCTCAGTGATGTTGGTGTTTGGCGAAGTGTTGTTTGACTCCCCCCCGTCAGCGTTGGATTTCCTACATTTGGACTTCTTCCTGTTTTCAAGGGCTCTCGCATGAATCGGATTGATGGTTTTTGCACTGGATCATGCAGTCTTTGGCTCCATTCTGTCAATGAGAAGCCCCACATGTGCCGATTCATCGATGTTGACCGTCAGATTGGCTTGTTTTGAATTTTTCTTGTTAACTTCGGACCTTGCATACATTGACCTCTCCCTGTTGCTCAGGGACTTCGCCAGAATGGGACTGGCGTGCTCGCCCTTCAGCCTCTCACGCCTTGAGCCAGGTTTGTTTACCTTGGACTCCAGCACGTTAGGATCCTCTCTGTCTCTGCAGCAATTTGCACGGATGGGCTCCTGCTTTTCAATCATGTCATGCTCCAGGCTTGAATTGATATTTTCTGTGTTTGACAAGGCACTCTTTGGATTCTCAGTTTCTATCCGACAGCTCGTTTGCCTTGACTCCAGCACGTCTCTGCTGGGTAGAGCACACCTTGGTTTCATCCCTTCAGCTTTGGACTTTTCCCTCCTTGACTCCAGCCCTTTGGTGAGGCAGCTCGCACGGTTTGGTCCACCGCCGTCAGCTATCGGAATTTCATGTTGTGGTTCAATCCTGTTAGTCTTAGATGGCACACAATTGGGATCACCTCTGTTCCTGCAAAGCATAGCTCGATCTGACTCTTTCTTGCTGGTTTTGGACCTTTTGCATCTTGGCTTGACATTGTCCCTCCGTGGGTTGGGTCGACTAGGTTCCTTTCTGTTTGTCTTATCTCGTGGTCGAGTTGGCCTCATTCTGCTGGTGCTGGATTTCTTCATCCTAGGTTTTTCGTTCTTGGTCCGAAGCTTCGCCAGATCTGAGTTGTCTTTGTCAGTTTTGAACTACGCAAGATGTGGATTTTTCATGTCACCGCAACAATCCCTTCGCCTGGGATCCATGACTTTGGTCTTGGGAATTGCCAAAATGGATTCTTTTCTGTTTGTCTTGGATTTCCTGCACCTTGGCTCATCGCCGTCGCCACAATCCATGATCCGTCTTGACCTACTTCTGTTTGCTTTGAGAAGGATGACTTTGGGCAGTTTGTTGCTGATTTTGGATTTCAGTCAACTGGGTAGTATCATGTTGCTCAGAAGCACGATGCATTTGGGATCTACAGCATCCACCTTTGACAGGACCCATATCGACTTCAGCTTGTCTTTGTTGGATTTTGCACACCTCGGATCGACGCCTCCTGTGCATAGTTCCGGTTGTTTAGAGTTTGTCGTTTCGTTGCTGGGCTGTTTGAGGGTGGAGCCATTACTGTTCGCGTTGGACTATACAACCTTGGGATTTTCTCTTTTGATCCGGAGCTTTTCACAGCCAGATTTCAACCTCTCAGTGCTGGACTTTGCCCGTTTGGACTCCTTGTCGTCTCCCAGATCCTTCTCTCACTTGGGTTTCTTGGCATTAGTTTTGGGAGTCAGCAGATTTGGGCCTCCCATGTCAATCCTTGACTACTTGAGACTTGACTTCTTCTTGTCCTTCAGGAGCTCTACTTGCTATGGATCAAGCTCTTTGGTGGTTGGATTGGTTTGAGCAGAGCTGTTGGCGTCAACGTTGGATTCCTTGCGACTGGGTCTGCCAACATCAGCACAATCTCTTTGTCGCATTGAGTCAGTGTTACTGGCCTTCAGCTCCACGAAATTCGAATTGACGTTGTCGGTTTTGGATCCTTTGCATTTGGAGTTTGCCCTGTTTCTGCGATCGTTTGCCAAAGTGGGCTTGGTGACTTCACTTCTGGATATGATCAACATGGACTTCTCTTCGTCCATCAGAAGTCTCGCGCATCTGGGATTTTCCTTGTCAGTCTTGGACTTTGAACATGTGGCATCCTCCTTCTTTGTGCGCTCATTCGAGAGGTTTGGCTCCACATCATTCGTTTTTGCTAGGATGTGCTCAGGCTTCACTCCCTTGGTCTTAGACAACGCCTTCCTAGACTCAATGGTGTTGATCCAAAGCTTTGCGCGCTTAGAATTATTCCTGCCGGTGCCGAACCACGTTAGGTTTGAATCTCTGTTGTTTTTGCGAAGCACGGCGCAAATAGGTTTCGCATTTCTGGTGTTTGGAATATCTTGCATGGGTTTTTCTATGTCGGCCCTTGACTTCCTTCACTTGGCCTTCTCCTTGTCGATTCAAAGCAAGACATGGACGGGTTTCATTTCGCCGCCGATGGGTGAAGCCCTGTCAGGATTCTCGTTGTCTGTCCTGGACTTTGCCATCTTTGGATTTGTATTGTCGGCACAAAGCTCTACCCGAGCAGACTTTCCGGCGTTTGCTTTGGATCACGCACGTTTCGGCTTGTTGATTTTGATTCGAAGCATGATTCGACTTGACTTTTTGATGCTGATTTTCAGCACAGCACGTTTTGATTTCATGGTCTCGTTGTTGGACTTTGCCTTCTTTGAGAGTTCTCCTTCGTTGCGATCTTCTGCGTGTCTTGAAAGCTCAATCTCTGTGTATGGATTGACGTGACCAGGCTCGTCCCCGTTGGTGCTGGATCTTGTGCACACGGACCTGTCAATGTCTCCGCACACATTTTCTCATTTGGGCTTCTCTTTGTCTGCCTATGGTGTGACAAAACTCGGTTTTTTTCCTTCTGCGCTGGACTTCCTCCACCTGGGTTCTGCCCTGTTGATCCGCTCCTTCATCCATTTGGGTTTTGCAACACCTATCTTTAACGTTGCAAACTTTGAATTCTTTTCGTTGGTCTTTGACGTGGCACACTTGGGCTTGCCCGCTTTGTCGCACAGCTTCGCATGGCTTGGCTCCTTTCCGTTTGTTTATGGACTAACAAAGCTGGCTTTGTTGTTGTCTGTCCTAGATTTCGTGCACATGGACTTCACATGTTCACTGCGAACTTTTTCCAGACTTGGCTTTCCCTTGTTGGCATATGGAGTCACACTCCTCGGCTCCTTGCTGTTCGTTTTGGATTTCTTGCGCTTAGGCTTTTTACTGTTTGCACGATCTTCTTGTTGCATTGGGCTTTCCTTGTTGCTTGCAACACGTATGCGCACAGGTCCCTCCTTGCTAGTGCTTGATTTCTTGCATCCAGGCTCAGTGCTGCTGGTACGCTCACTCACCAGGCTCGGCTTGGCACTGTCAGTTCTGGATCACTTGCATTTGGGATTGGTTTTGTTGTCACAAAGTCTCAGTTGACCTGATTCTGCCGCACTAGTGCTGGACCTCCTTCACTTAGAGTCCTTGCCATCCCTCAGGGGCTGCGTTCGTTCGGAATTGATCCCATCTTTGTCGGGCAAAGCGTGTTTGGACTTTTTCTTTTCAGTTTTAGATTGGGTGCAGCTTGATTTTTCTCCACCAATACAATCATTCGCTCGCTTTGGATTCCCGGTGTTTGCCCTAGATCTCTTGCATCCAGGACCGAGCCCCTCCACAAGAGACTACTGCCGATCAGACTTTATGTCATCGTTGTTTGGCAAGAGCTGCACGGGATTTACATTGCTGGTGCCTGATCCTGTACACGTTGACTTCAGCATGTCTTTGAAGTCCTTCATTCAACTGGAACTCATCCTTCCACTCTGCGGAATTTCCAACTCAGGTTTTTCACCCTTTGTCTTGGACTACACTCAACTGGGCTTCTTACTGTTGATCAGGAGTCGTTCCCACCTTGACTTGGCTGCTTCGGCCTTGGATTTTGCTCATTTGGGATCCAGCTTGTCGTTACACAGCTTTTCTTGACCCGAATTGGTGCTATTGGTCTTGGATTTCTTACATCTTGGCCTTTCGTCGCCATTGCAAGCTACCGTGTGTCTTGGACTGTTCACATCACTGAGCGGCATCTCGTGTTCAAACTCCACCCTCTCAGCGTTGGACCACGTGTTGCTTGGCTCCTTGTCGTTTTTGAAGTCTTTCGCACGCTTGGGACCTCTGTTGCTTGCGTTGGACTTTGCAAGATCTGGTAGTTTCACGTCTCCCCATAGCTTCGCCAGGTTGGGATCCACCCCATCGGCCATTGGTTTAAACCGTTTTGGTTTCGTGTCCTTGCTATCAGCCATTGACTACACACATCTGGGCTTGTTCTTGTTGGCACACAGCTTTGTTTAACTTGGCTTGATGTTGCCTGTGTTGGACTCAGTAAATCTGGGCAGTACCATGTTTGTGAGGAATTCTGTGAGGATGGGCTTTTGCTCGCCAGTACTGGATCTTTTGCATCTGGGCTTGATGCTGTTTGTGCAAGGCGTGGCACGCTGTGATTTGGTTCCATCTGCATTGGATTCTTTGCACCTGGGCTTGTCATTGCCTTTGCAAGCCATTGGAAGAACGGAACTCTTGTTGTCCCTTTTGTCATGTTCTCGTTTGGGCTTTTTCTTGTTCGTTTTGGACTCCGTGACCTTGGGCAGCAGCTTCTTTTTACGAGGCCTCTCTTGTGCTGGCTTTCCTGTATTGGTTCTGGACTTCGCGAAGACTGGATCCTTTATGTCCTCGCAATCCTTCTGCAGATTAGAACTCATCTTATCTGTGCTGGGCTTGACACGTTTGGGATTTGTCTCCTCACTTTCAGTGATTGACACTACAATCCTTGGTTCACCATTGCCTGTCCGAAGTCTTGTCTGTATGGGTTCCGCATCATCAGTCCTGGATCATGCTCGCATGGACTTGCTGATTTTCTTAAAGAGCTTGGCACGAGCTGGGCCTTCTCTGTTGGTCATGGGAGTTTCACGACTTGAATTGACCCTTTTTCTGTTGGATTTTGTTGAACCAGGTTTTCTGCTACTGGTCCAAAGCCTCGGGCACTCAGATTTCCTGCTGCTAGTCCTGGACCTTGCACACGTGGACTTCTTGCTGTCACTGCATAGTTTGCTGCGTTTGGAATCAGCTCTCTCCCTCTTCGATTCGTGTCGCTTGGGCAGTGCTTTGTTTGTCTCATGCCACACGACTTCAGAATCTATCTTGTTTGCACATAGTTCTGTCTGAGTTGGCCCAACGGTGTTGATTTTGGATCATGCGCGACCTGGCTTTTCGACTTTGCCAAGAGCTATCCTTCAACTTGGTCCCGCTCTGTTGACCTCTGGCAACGCTCAGGTGGACAGTAGCTTTTCGGCCTTAGACTTCGTGCGACCTGGACCTTTGATGCTTTTAAGGTCCCTTGCTCGTATGGACTTGGCTGTTTCAGTGCTGGATCTTTTGCATCTGGGCCTTGTTTTGCTGTTGCGAGCTGCTGCTCAACTTGATTTTTCACTCTCTTCGATGCAGAGGATGCAGCTGGGACTCTTTTCGTTTGTTCTCGACTCCCTCCACTCAGACCTTGCCCTTTTGTCGCGTAGCTACAGCCAAATGGGACCTGTCTTGTCAGCTCCAGACTTTCTGCACTTGGGCTCCTCCCTGTTTCTGCAAAGTGTCTTCCATGTAGGAGCAGCCATGTTGGTGTTTTCCAGCAGCAAATTGGGACTGATCCTGCCTGCCTTGGACCATCTCCATTTGGAATTCTCAATGTCAACTCATGGCTTCGCATGATTTGGCTTCAATCTGTCAGCTCTTGATCCTGTGCATCCTGGATTTTCGTCCTCCCCACGAAGCCTTGCTTGCTTCGGATCAGGAACGTTGGTGTTGGATTTCTTGCACTTGGGCTTCATGCTGTTTCCACATAGCATCTGCCGTCCTGACCTGGTGATGTTGGCATTCAGCCGTAGCACTCTTGGCAGCTTTTTGTTTGTCCTGGACTTCTTGAACTTGGACTTGGTACTGCTGCTCCAAAGTTTCGCACGATGTGGATCTTCGTTCTTGGTGTTGGATTCTGCAAAGATTGGATTGAGCATGTTGCCGCAAAGCTCCTGTTGCCTTGACTCTGTGCTGTTGGTGCTAGGATTGAACCGATTTGGACCAGTCTCCTCACTGTCGGTGATCGACGCAACCTATTTAGACTCGCCCCTTTTGGTTCGAAGTCTCGCATGGATGGACTTGGCAGCTTCGGTCTTGGACCTTTTGCACATGGGTTTTTCGGCATCATCACAATCCACGGCATACCTTGGGCTTGCGCCTTCGTTGCTGAGTTGCTCATGTTCAGGATTCCTGATGTCAATCTTGGACCATGTGGAACTTGACTTCTTGCTGTCGTTGCATAGTGTTGCTCGCTTTGGTTTTTTGGCGTTCGTCCTGGATTTTCTCCACCTTGGCCTACCATCATTTTTGAGGTCATCGATGCGTATCGAATCCACTCTTCTGATGCTGGGTAAGGTTCAGCTTGATCTTATCCTTCCTGTCTTGGACCATGTCTTTTTCGACTTCTTCATTTCACTTCGCAGCTGTGCAAAGCTTGAGTTCTTCTCGCCAGTCTTGGACCTTTTGAAGTTGGGTTTCACTCCGTTCTCGAGAACTTCTTGCTGCCTGGGTTTGACTTCACTTGTCTCTGGTGTCAGCTGTTCGGGTCCAATGCCTTCCCTCCTTGACAGTGCAAACTTAGGCAGCTTCTTGTCACTGAGAAGTTGCTGCAGATCAGAGCTGGTGTTGCCGGTCTTGGATTTTTTGCGCCTGGGCTTCAGCTTGTTCGTGAGGACCATTCTCAGGCCAGGCTTCACCATGTTCATTTTCAGCCGCAGTCACTTTGAACCTCTGCCATTTCTGTTAGACTATGCGGAACTGGGTTCAAGTGCGTCCTTGCAATCCTTCGCATGACTTGACTTGGTGGTATCTGTGTTGGATGTGATGACTCTGGGATCGTCCCCATCCCTGCGCAGCTCTGCTCATTTGGACCTGGTGTTGCTGGTTTTGGACTTTTTACACCTTGAACCGACCTTGTTGTTACGCAGCCTGCTGTAGCTGGAACCCATGATGCTATCAGCTGGCATTGCCCAATTCGATTTGAGTATGTCGATTTTGGATTTCTTGCGCCTTGATTCCTCAACTTCGCTTCAAAGTGCAAGCCACATCGGCTTCTTCTTTTCGGTCTTTGGAAAGGTGCAGCTTGACTCTTCACTCCTGTTGCTAGACCATGTCAAGATTGGTCCATCGGCATTTGCACGCAGTTTCGCATGCATGGGATTTACGGCCTCAGTTTTGGACAAAGTTGAACTAGGTCTGGTGCCATCATTGAGACAGTTTATTCGCCTGGGATTAAGCTGCTCAGTTGTGAGAGGCTGTCGTCCAGACTTTTCGCTTTTTGTGTTGGACTGGGCACTTCTTGGATTCTCCACGTTTGTTCAAAGCTTTTGTCGACTTGGCTTCGCGGTATTGGCTTCGGACTTCAGTATGCCAGACTTGCCACTGCTATTGCGATCTTTTGCAAGGCCTGGCCTGACCATGTCGACCTTGGACTACTTGCAACTCGAGTTCTTGTTGTTGGTGCGAAGTCTCGTTTGCTCCGGCTCGACACTTTCGGTCATTGGTTTGAACCGATCTGGCCTCGTGTCCCCTCTTTCAGTGACTGACTGCACCATCCTTGACTCTTTGTTGCTGGCACACAGCTTTGCGAGAATGGGCTCCTTATTGTCAGTCTTGGACCATTTGCGCTTGGGGCTTTCCCTTTTTCTCAGATCATTCAGCCAATCGGGTTTTGCAGCACCTCTTCTCGATTTCCTGCACATGGGCTCCATCCTTCTGGTGCGCAATTCTGCCAGAGCAGGGCCATCAATGCCAGTACTGGGTTCGGCATGTCTCGGTTTCTTTCTGCCAGTACTGGATTGCGTGAACCTTGACTCAGCAGCCTTGGTGCAAAGCTTCTTCAGACTTGACTCAGCTATGTCGCTCTTGGACTTTCTGCATTTGGGACTTCCTGTGTCTTTCAGGAGCACGGCATGCGCAGGCTTTATGATGTTGACCGTATCACTCAGCCGTTTTGAAAGCTTCCCGCTGGTCCTTGACGCAGTGCTGTTGGACTTGTCGCTGTTTCCACGAAGCGTTGCACAACCTGAAAGTTTTCTATTGATCCTGGATTCTCTGCACTCAGGCTTCAGTTTGTTCTTGAAGTCCTATACATGTTCAGAGTCTCCCCTGTCTTCGTTGGGCATGGCCAGGTCTGATTTCCCTCTGTCAGTTGCTGATCACATTGTCACCGGTTTTGCAATGCTGCTCAGAAGTGTCTCCTGAGCTGATTCTGCCATGTCTGCCCTAAACTTTATTCATTCAGGATCTTCGATGTTCCTCCGCAGCCATGCGCAACCAGATAGCTCTTTGTTGATTCTGGATTCTCTTCATTTGGGGTCAGCCCTTTTGCTACACACCATGGCACATCCTGGTTTCGCACTGCCCGTTGTTGACCACCTGAGCTTGGGTTTCTTGTTATTGGCACGTAGCCTTACACACTTGGACTTGGCAGTACTTGTTTTGGACTTTTTGCACCTGGGTTCGTCGCTGTCGTCGCAAAGCTTTGCATATTTAGGGCCGGTGCTGCTGGTTTTGGAGGTCGTAAATTTGGGCTTTTTGCTGTTTCTCAGGGGCTACAAATGCATGGGTTTAATCACGTTGGTTCTTGGAGTCAGCAGGATTGGTTCGGCTCCGTTGTTACTGGATTACGTCAATGTGGAGCTGTTGCCATTGGTGCATAGTTCTGTTCGTATCGGATTCAGCTTGCCAGTGATGGACTTTTTGAAGTTGGGATCTACGACTTTGTTGCAAAAGTACTACCAAGTTGGCCTCGTGATGTCTGTCTTGGGACTGGGTTGCATGGACTTCACTGCTCTCGTATCGGATTTCGTCAAGCTTGACCCATTTCCTTCGGTCAGGAGCCTCAGCTGTTTGGCTTCGGTGGTGTTTGTCCTGGACTACTTGCACCTGGGCCTGATGCTTCCGATGCACTCGGCCGTCCGAACGGGTTTCATTTTATCAGTTTGTGGCAAAACATGTTTGGGACCATCTTTGTTTCTCTCAGACAATATCCATCTGGGCTTGTTGCTATCAATGCACAGCTCCTCATGACTTGAATCTGCTCCATCAGCATTGGATCTCCTGCATTTAGGCCTCATTCTGCTTGCGCGAGGTCCTGTGCGACTTGACTCCGCAGTTTTCATCTTAGATTTCTTGAAACTGGAACCAAGCCTCTTGGTGAGAAACCATGCATGCTTGGGTTCACCGGTATTGGTGATGGGTTTGAGCTGCCCTGGATCTATCTCGTTGATCTTGGATTTCACTCACATTGACTCCTCAGCATCGCTACAAAGTTCTATATGTCCTGAACCAGTCTTGCCGCCACTTGATGCACTGCACGCAGATCCTTCCCCATCAACACACAGCTCTGCTCAATCTGACTCTTCGGTCTTAGTTCTTGACCACTTGCGTTCAGACCTGCTGCTGCCTCTGCGTTCTTATGCACAACTGGGTAGCACTACGCTGGCTTTCGGCTTGGCTTGATTCGAAAGCTCATTGCCTCTGGTTGACTTTGTGCATCCCGAGCTCTTTCTGTCAGCACGAAGCACGGCGTGCTCTGAACTCATGTTGTCAGTCTTGGATTTCCTGCGCTTGGGAAGCAGTTTGTTTGTGAGGAGCATGGGCCGTATGGCATTGACATTCTCCGTCCTGGGCGTAACTTGTGTTGGACTTATTCTGTTGACATTGGACTATGTCCATCTGGACTTGTTGCTTCCTGTGAGGAGTTCAGCGTGCTCAGGATTTGCGATGCCAGTCTTGGATCTCCTGCACCTGGACTTGTCGTTGCCGGTGCACAGCTTCTCAAGCTTTGATTCCACACTGCTGTTGAGGATGTTTGCGTGTTTAGAATCACCGTTTTTCCCGGTTGGAATGGCTCGTTTGGGCTTTACCATGCTGGTACTTGATAGCATCCACCCTGGCCTGATGTTGCTGCTGCAAAGCCCAGCCAGACCAGGATTTGCATCCTCCATTCTGGACTTTTTGCATTTGGGTTTCTTAATGTCAGCTCGAAACTCTGCATGTGTCACTTCTTCCCTGTCGGCCTTTGGAAAGTTCTGTTGTGGATCTTCGTTTCCGTCATTGGACTTCTCACATTTGGGCTTTGTCTTGTCGGTTCAAAGCCGTGTTTGCCTCGGGCCAGTCCTCCCAGCCTTGGACTTCTTGCATCCGGATTTTTCATTTCCTGCACGATCGATGGCACACTTGGGCTTCTTGCTACCGGTCTATGGACAGGGCTGATCTGGTTTTTTGCTACCAGTGCCTGATCCTGTGCATCTTGGCTTCGTGTTTTTGCCTCAAAGCTTCGCCTGTTTGAGTTTTACTCCTTTGGCCTTGGACTTTCTCCACCTAGGTTCATCGACATCAGCACAATCCATGGTTCAATCAGGATTACTGACATCCGTGTGGTCAAGGTCACGCCTGGGTCTGTTTTCTTCAATTCTAGACCTCGCAGATCTGGGATCTGTTTCGTTGGTGAGAAGCTTCAGCCACTTTGACTCTACACTGTTGTCACACAGCTTTGGTTATTCAGATTCCACTTTTTTGCCCTTTGGTGTGGCGCACTTTGATAGTCCTCCGTCAGTATTGGACTGGGTACATTCAGATTCCTCACTGTTCTCACACAGTTTTATTCAAGTCGAATTCTTGATGCCGATGTTGGACTTCTTACATCCCGAATTTCCACTTTCTTCACGAAGTCGTGGCCACACTGATTTGACCTCATCGGTCTTTGGCATGACTCGAATTGATTTATCGATGTTTCTGTTGGACTCCGTGCACTCGGGCAGCACATTGTCAGCGCAAAGCTTTGCACGACTGGACTTGGTGATGTCGGTGCTAGACTTTTTGCATCTTGGTTTGCCCCCTTCTTTGCGGGATTCCTGCCACATCGGATTCTGCTCCTCAGCCTTTGGTTGTTTGTGCTTGGAATTGTTGGTGTCCATGTTGGACCTCAGTCATTTGGACAGCACATTTTCCACCCAAAGCTCCTCCTAGCTTGGCTTTTCCTTTTTGGTCTGTGGCGTGTCGAGAATGGGTTCGACTTTGTCAGCCCTTGACAGTGCGCTTTTAGGACTGTCACCTTCAACCAGAAGCATGGTGAGACTTGATTTGGTGATGTCCATGTTGGACTTCTTACATTTGGGATTTAGCCTATTTGCAAGAAGTCCTGCTAGCTCCGAACCTGTGCTTCCGTCAAGAATGGTGGCCTAACTTGATTCCTGCTCTTTGGTCGTGGGCATGGCTTGCCTTGAGCCTTCCCTGCTTTTGTTGGATCATGGCTTCTTAGGTTTGTTGCCATTGATCAGATCTTCCGCTTGAGTGGGCTCCGCATCTTCTGCCCTTGACTTTTTACACATGGGATCTCCGATGTTGCTTCGAAGCGTGGGTCATCTTGGCCTGGTTCTGTTTGTGTACGGTGTGGCAAGAACAGAGTCCATTTTATCGGTCCTGGACAGCGTGCACTTAGCTTTGTCGTTATCGACAAGAAGCTTGGTACGCTCCGATTTCTTCATGTTTGTGCTGGATTCTTTGCACCTGGAATTGCCTCTCCCTCTCCATAGCTTTGCATGTGTGGGTTCCTCCATGTTAGTCTTCGGGCAGTCTCGATACGGTTCAATGCCGTCTTGCTTGGACTTTGTTTCTCCAGGTTCAACAACGTTCTTGAGATCCTTGGCTCATTTCGAGTCCGTGTCTTCAGTCCTTGATTTTCTAAGGTCAGGATCGCCGCTGCTGATTCAAACACGTACCAGGCTTGGCTCCGCTCCTTTGGCCTTTGGCCTTTCTTGTTTCGAATCTATTCTATCTTTACTGGATAGTGTACATCTTGAACCCTTGGTGTTTTTGCGAAGCATGATGTATCTTGGGCCCGTGACACTGGCCTTGGATTTCCTCCATCTGGGGCCAATGCCTTCGCTTCAAAGCTCCGGTCAACTGGGTTTGGCCCTCTCGATCTTCTCCCGTGCCAGGTTGGGATTCTTCTTTTCAATCTTGGATAGCACACATCTTGGTCTGCCACTCTTCCTCAGAGGCTTTGCGCAAGCCGACTCAACCACGTTGTTCTTCAGCCTGGTGCGCCTCGATTTGATGACGTTTTTGTTGGATTATGCCCTACTCGAGCCTTTGCTGTCTATCAGGAGCCATGTAAGGATGGCCTTGATCCTGCCAGTCTCAGACTTTTTGCATCTTGGATTTTTGACGTTGCTGCAATCCTTCGCATGTATGGACTCTGCAGCGCCGGTGCTGGATCCCTTGCACTCAGGCTTCTTGCTGCCTATTCAAAGCTCTGCAAGAGCGGGCCTGTTGATTTTTGCGTTGGACTCTGCACATTTTGACCCTACTGCTCCAACCAGGGCTTTCGGCCATATGGGTCCAGTCATGTCCATCCTAGACTTCCTTCACATGGGATCTTCCCCTTCTGCTCGATCCTTCGGCCAACTGGGAAGTGCTTCCTCTATCTACGGACGATTGCAGTCGGGTTCCCTGCTGCCTTTGTTGGACCCTAGCAGCCTTGAATCCGCACTCTCCCTTCAAAGCCTCGCACAATTTGGCTTTGCCCTGCCAGTCTTGGACCTCTTGCACCTTGGTTCACCACTTCCGTTGCATAGCATGGGATGCGCTGGCAGCTCCCTTCTGGTCTTCAGTGCAGCTCGTATGGGCAGTATGCCGTTAGTCTTGGATGGCAACCTTTCGGGTTCCTCATTGCTCCTTCGTTCATTTAGTCGGCCCGAATCCCTCATGCCCGTTTTGGATTTCTTGAGGATGGGTTTATCAGCTTCACTGCAATCACATGCTCAATATGATTTGCCCCTTCCAATGGTTGGCAAGACTCAATCTGATTCAAGCTTGCTGATATTGGACTTTGTACATCCAGGATTGATTCCTCCGGCACACAGCATGGCCTGGCTGGGTTTTGCTTCATTGGCGCTTGACCTTTTGCATTTGGGTAGCTTTTTGTTTGTACGCAGCCGTGCACGCATGGGCTTTTCCTTGCCCATCTTCAAGCAGCTGAAAATGGAACTGAGCCTGTCGCCTTTGGATTTTGTCCGCCTTGGTTTTTCATTTTCACCTCGAAGTTTGGCCTACTCAGAATTCTCCTCCTCAGCTTTCACTACAACTAGATGTGATTCCTTGCTGTCCTCGTTGGACCTTGCACATTGCGAATTCTTGATGTCGATTCACAGCCGTGTAAGACTTGACTCTGCTTTGTTGGCCTTGGACTTCTTGCATCTCGGCAGCTCACCTTTGACTCAAAGTTCCGGCCAGCTCAGTTCTGCTGTGTTGGTGCTGGACTTCTTGCATCTCGGATTGATGCTGTCAATCCAAAGCTTCACCAGACTTGGTTCGTTGGTGTTTACCTCGGACTTTGCGCACATGGACTTGCCGATTTCTGTGCGATCTTGCGGTTGCTTGGGATTCTCCCTGTTTGCTTTGGACTTTCTGCACTTGGGACCCCCTCTGCCCGTCAGAAGTCCTGGTCATGTCGAATCAGCATCTTCGGTCTTCGGCCTTGGTAGAATGGACCTTCCCGTTTCACTGTTGGATTCTGTGGTGGTGGACTTCTTGTTGTCAATCCGCAGCATGGCTCGATCAGACTTGGGCCCATTAGTCTTGGATTTTTTGCATCCAGATTTCATGCTGTTCATTCATAGCTTTGCGTGCATGGATTTTGCTTCCTCCATTCTTGGCATGGTAAAGACGGGCCTGCTGCCGTCAGCTGTGGATCTCGTGCAGACTGGCTCAACCTTGTCGGTTCAAAGTTCTGCATGATTGGGCTTCCTGCTGTCAGTCTTGGACTTTGCAGAACTTGATTTCTTGGTTTTGCTGAGATCGGTGTCAAAAGCAGATTTTGTGGTGTCAGCTTTGAACTTCGCCCATTTGGCCTCGTTACTGTCAGCGCAAAGTTATGCATGACCAGGCCTGGAAGGGGATGGCCGGCCCAGGGCCTAGGGCCTAGGGTCAGTTGTGTTGGCCAGGTCAACAAGATCGGGCTGCTTCTAGAACACTTAACTTGCAACAGGTTGTGCAATGTTGTGAAACATGATGAAACATCTTTGTTTCACCCGACTTTTTCAAGACCACGTGTAGTTGCTACATTCTCTTGCATGTTCAGTTGTCAATGTAGGACATGGTCCAGGACACGTCATGGATGTCATTATGCCATTGCTCGGTGCATCGCCTGGAGGATCTTCGCCCTTCGCCCTGGATTTCGCAGTGTTGGGCCCGTTGGTTTCGGTGCATAGTTTGGACCTCAACTGCCGCCCCGAGGCCTTGGCCAAGTTTGGCCAAAACATAGCGAGTGCCCGTTTGAGCTTCGTAAGATCCACTTGTAGATTCTATGGTTTATAATTAGTTGTTTTCTAGTTCTAGGTCTAGGCCCGCAAATCCACCTGGACCAGAAGTTCCACCAGCCTGGCTTGAAGCACGTGAATTTTTGAGAAATCTCTGTAGCGATTTCTTCATGAAAGTTTTTTGTGGAGCGGGATTGACCCAAGGCCCACCGCATCCTGCCGAGGTCTTGCCCAAATGGAATCAGCTGTCTTGCCCCTGGACTGCGTAGGAGAGCCCAGAAGTTGCAAATCTTAATCGAGGTTCCGCAGGCAGGTGACCTGTTGTTGTTGTTGACGTTGACGTTGACGTTGACGTTGACGTTGACGTTGACGATGACGATGACGAAGATGATGATGACGATGACGATGACGATGACGTGACGATGATGATGACGATGATGATGACGATGACGATGACGATGACGATGACGATGATGATGATGATGACGATGACGATGACACGATGACGATGACGATGACGATGACGATGACGATGACGATGACGATGACGATGATGATGATGATGATGATGATGATGATGATGATGATGATGATGATGTCGATGTTGTCAGACTTCACTTCTTTCTCAGTGGAATGGCCACATGCGCCAGATTGCAACCTCACAGCAACTAGGTACACATCGACTCCATGACGTCTATCAGAAGCTATGCTTGCCTTGACCCATCCATGTCGGTGCGAAGACCCAGAGCTGCATTTTAGGTCGTGTAGAGCCTGTGAAGCTTTGTCTCAATTGGAAGACATTCATAGACATGCAACATATGCATCAATGACACACCAGTGGGGTGAGACACCAGAAGGCCGGGAAGGGATGCACCGATCCATCCCAGTCCATCCCGATCCATCCCGTGCACTCAGTTGCTGGACCGTGCGCACATGGACTCGTGGAAACCTGAGACAGGGAAGTGCCGCAGGATTGGAAGAGCATTTTAGCATATTTTAGCTTGAAAGCTGCTTTGAAATAGGGAAACTATCAAGGGCTAATTGTGTGTAATTGTTCGCTTCCCGCTTTAAGTAGGGATCCAGATGTGTCACACCTGGTTTACTTCAAGAGATCTAAATATCGTTGAGTTGTTGACTGGACATTGAACTGGGCAAACTTTGGTCATTGAAATGCGATTATCAGTCGAGACGACCCATACACATACATACATGCGATGATTGCCGATGCACATTTCTCCCTGCCCTAAATGTAGATACGGAGAGCATTGATTGCCCATCCATACTGGTCAAGGTCAGCTCCAGTGCAAAGTATGGGGCGACTGGCTTCCTCGTTGTTTGCGCTCGACTTTCTGCATTCGGGCAGTTCGCTGTTGGTCAGGAGCTGGCGCGAAGTTCATGCCATCCTCATCCCTGTTGGACCTCCCAACAATTTCACCATTGAATCATACGAATTGAAGCAGTTTGTTGAAGAATGGCCTTTCAAGGCATCATTTTTCACGTGATAGTGAATACAGCTATTTTGCTGTCAAAACAAGGGTACAAGGGTGAACTGACCACCAATTCAACGACCTGGGTAATCTTCACCGACAAAGGGGCTTTGGACCAACGGCATGGGTCAGAACTATCACCCCCCTAACTGGATGTGTGTTTCCAATGTTTTCAAATCTACCAAACATGACTAATTAATCACACCCTTTAATCATTAATGATTGGTACATACTACAATTGTTTATAAGAATGGATTCAGCAATGGTTATCATGACAGTAATGGTTTCAACATCCCATAGATGATCCATTGGGAGTAACTTGACCCCAGATGGGCACCAGGAATTTTGGATGGCCTGGATCATCTCTGCTAGTATGTGGCTGCTCACGTATTGGCTCCTCCTCGTGCCTTGGAGAAAGCCGGCTAGAAGCGCTTGATTCCCTGTTTTTCCCCTAAAATATGACATTTGCGCAATAGAATAACTATATATATATATATACATAGATTACCAAAGGAAAGTTATATAGTTAGAAAACTTCCGAGTTACGGAGGATTGTCATGGGTAGCATTCCCGCCACCATGTCAACCACATCATCATCTCAACCACATCATCATGTCAACCACATCATCATGTCAACCACCCATCATCAAGCAGTTGGGAAGTGTAAACATTCGGGAACGTGTGAATTCACGGGTGAAAAGCACTCCCGCGCGCGAAACCCTATGTTATCTATGTTTTTCCGGGTAAAGTGGCTTCCATGGTCGCCGCAGTAGAGCTCCATTTTGGCAAAAAAAATGGCTTCTCGCCCCATGTTCGGAGCAATTTTGGAAGATGAGGTTGGCAAAATGTGCGCCAGACTGCAGCGAGAGCTTGACAAACCGTAAAAAACCATCATGTCCAGAGCACTTTTGGAAGATGAGGTCGGCAAAATGTGCATCAGATTGTAGCGAGAGCTTGATTTCACAAAAAAACATCGCAAAAACCCTTCATGTCCGGAGCACTTTTGGAAGATGAGGTCGGCAAAATGTGCACCGCACTGTCAAGAGAGCTTGATTCCACATAAAAACCGCAAAAAACCTTCATGTCCGGCTTCATGTCCGGAATGCTTTTGGGAGCTTGATTTCACATACAAATCACCAAAAACTGAGGCGTTTGGGGCACTCTTGGAAGATGAGATCGGCAAAATGCGCGCCAGACTGTAGGGAGCGCGTCGAAGAGAAGAATTGGGTTGCAAAAGCTACAGAGGAGGTAGTGAGGCAGCCCAGAGCAGAAGTAGCCTAGATAAGCGGCTGCTCAGAGAAGAAGTAGCTGAGAGAAGAGGTGCCTCAGCAAAGAGGTCGCTCAGTGAAGAAGTAGCTCAGCAAAGTAGCTCACTCATCCATTCATCCACCCGATCCATCAACTCAATCAGTCGTTCATTTGTTCATTCATTGATTCATTGAACCATTGATTCCGTGGTTCATTGATTCATTGACTCACTGATGCATTGATTCATTGATTCATTGATTGATTGACGCACTGATTCATTGATTCATTGAGTGGTTGATTCGCCGAGACATTGATTGGCTGATTCACTGATTCACTGATTCATTGGTTCATTGATTCATTGACATTGATTCATTGATTGGTCGGTTCATTGATTCATTGATTGGTTGGTTCATTGATTCATTGATTGATGATTTTCACTCTTGCATTGATTGGCTGCCTCGCTGATTCATTGATTCATTGACTCATTGATTCATTGATTGGTTGGTTCATTGATGGCTTGATTTATTGATTCATTGATTGGTTCATTAACTCATTGATTCTTTGATGGTTCATGCAGTGATTCATTGATTCATTCACTCATTGCTTCGTGTCTTCACTGCTTCACTGATTCATCGTTTCATGGATTCATCGGTTCATTGGTTCACGTAGTCAGTTATGCATGGATTCTTTCATGTCATGTCATTGATTGGCATCTCAACAACCACTTGCTCATTCGTTGATGCACCTCACAACTTCAACACCTCATTGCTTCTGCATCTCAAAATATACCTGCAGGCCGTCTTCTTCCCATAGTTGTTTCACTTCTTTCGAAACTTCCGCCCCGGCATGGGCCGGGCACTACCTGGTATAGATCTATACACACATAAGTCATCATCAAAGGACGTTTAGTAGTCTAGCCTCCGTTGTACGGATTTTAGGAAAATGAAGAGAGTAGGGAAGTGGAGAAAGTGGGCGGCGATTTGGGGAACCTTGTTTGTGCGACGGGTGCGGCGTTCTGCGCTCAGAGATGAAAAGCGCAAGCCGGATCAAACCGGAGTGGCTCCATCAGGAAAGGATGTGGACAGAAAGAAATGTCAAGGAGAAGCAGTTTCAAGAGCTGACGCGGTGACAACCAGGCGGTCTGGTTTCGTTCCTCTTATATGTGCTCCCTTTTCTTTGAAGGGTTCCCCTTGGAAACTTCCCGTCACCCGGCGTGCCCGGGCTCTACCGGTAACTCCATGCATGCGCGTATTATATAGAGAAGATCTTTAAAAAAAGTGGGTTGCTACATACCATGACATGTACGGCTTACATCACGAAAGGGAGTCTAGGCTACCTGAGTTCAATGTACTTTAGTATTTTGGGCTGGGTCTGCCTTCAATCCCTGATTTTCTCCGTTTAGTTTTCGTTTTAGTCGTAGGCCCCCCCCCCCTACGCTGGACAGTTCGAGTCTATGTGGCAGTTGGCTTAAAGAGGAAAAAAGAAGAACAAACTCAGTTACATACAAAGTTAAGCGCCAAATAGACGCCCAAAATGATGATAAACACGTGATGATTGGAAATGAAGAAGGAAGAAATTGCTCATTTACATACAAAGTAAACTTTAATTAGCCGCCGCATACACCTCCAAATATTTTGGAGCGAAAATGTTGCATTGACATTGTTTCATCTTTTCTACCTTATGCCACGCTGCTTCGCCCTCCCTACCTCATGTTGCTTGATGCTCTCTTAATCAGATCTTTGCTTGTTGGTCATTTGATCTGGTCTTCATGATGCTACAATGTTTGATCTTCTCTACCTAGTGCTACATTACTTGACCTTAAATACCTCAAGTTATAGTGCTTGGTCTTCTCTGTATCATGCTTTGCTACTTGATCTGATCTTCATGATACTACGCTGCTTGACCTTCTCTACCTCACGCTACCCTCCTTGGCCTTCCATATGTCATGTTCTGCTGCTTTATTGTTTCTCCATCATGTTAGGTTTTTTGTTCTTGTCATCAAGATGCTACGCTGCTCTGTCTTATCTACTTCATGCTATGCTGCTTCACCCTCCCTATCTCATGTCAAACTGCTTGATGTCCTCTAAATCGCGTTATGCTATTTGATCTTGTCTTGTGATGTTTGTTTTGACCTTCCTGCCTCATGTTTTGCTATGTTTTGCTGCTTATTTTTTTTTAAATATCAGATCGTGTTATGCTGTTTGGTCTTGTCTTCATGATGCTAGGTTGCTTGGTTTTCTCTACATGCCTTTTGGCGCAGCAAAGTCACTAGTTACCACTTTCTGGTCAAATATTTTTTTTGCTGCTGAGGTGAGACGTCCAAAATTGCAGATCTTGTGGTGGAATTCATTGTCAAAGACACAACTCACCATCACAAAGAAACTAATTACAAACCAACAAGAGTCTATATGTATTTTTACCTTGCTGCCAAGGCGTGTGTAAGTGCTCTTGGAATGAAGTGCCTGGTAAGTCTTGTAAGCTATCCGCCAAATAAACGCTAAGAGTCCATGGAAACCCCCTCCCCCCCTTCGCCATTCGATTCCCCCGTGGTCCGTGAAAGTCCGGCTTTCCAAAGTAGGGTTCTGGTGAGGTTGCTACTTAGAAAGTATGTGCAAGGCAATTGTTATCCCGATCAGGTAATTGCAACAGTTTTGATTCTGGCCGCATCAATCTGCTTGATGGCATTGGATTGGTCGAGTTCAAATTATTCTAATTCACCTTTCGGTTTATTCGCCTGCCAGTAGCCGGGAACATTTGCCAGAACGTCTGCCCATGGAGAACTGCGTTCGGCCCCTGTTGGTTGATGTTTTTTCTGGTTAGGTAGTTATGAAGTCATATTGAAAGAAATGATGAACGCAAGTGACTGCTACAGGAACAGCGCAATACAGAAAAACAAAACTGTAAGAAAATTGATGAGAAAACTGCTGCGTTCCGAGTTGGAAGGAATGCACGTACATGATGGAAAAACAAAATGACAGAAGTGTTGCAAGGACTGTTTTTTCCGGTATCTCACGCGATAGGTAGTGAAATCACCATGTCTCTACCCTTCACATCGCCCATCAATCCTACCTTTGTCCACCCCCCTTCTCAAGTGGGTGTTATAGTGGTTGCATTGGCTGCTGCCTTAAATGGGATTGTCAATGTCTTCGGGCCAACCAGGATGGCGAGTAGAAGACCAAACAACAGTGGAAAACCCCTGAATTGATGGTTGCTTAGACTCTTAGAGATAAAGGATGGGATAGTATATATGCACAATCTATACAATTGGTTTAGTTACCTATGGTTTTTTATCAACCGACCAACAAAGGTGCATGACAGAGGGTTTGGATCAGTGCCACATATTTTTTTTGGAAACTGTGTTTTTGACGGTTTGGAATCCATGTATCTTCATGGTAAGTTGGCGCACCAACCCAAAGTGAGTTCAAGGTTGGCGAATACTTTGGCCAGGTGTATTGTTTATTTTGTGCTGCCATCGGCAGCATCTTGTGATCAGCACTAAGTTAGGAGAATGATGTCATCTCTGCAGAGTGATGTGATCTCCACTGTCACCTGTGTCAGTCGTGTCATTCACCGAGGCTAGTGTTGGATCTTGCGCTTCTCGACCTCCCAGCGTTGCTGCGAAGTCTTGCTTAATCAGGTGCCTGGCTGTGACTGGGGGGTGCAGTTTGGGGTCATCTAGAATTGGTTTATAGAAAAATGAAGGGAAACTGGGAAACAGGATGAAACATGTTTTTCAACGGTTGTTCACCAAACCATCCAAGTTTTTTTCATCGCACAGATGGACTTTCATTGGGAATTTTGCTCAGACATGAGACCTCTGAGACTTCTGGAAAACTCTGGAAAACTCGGGATCCATAGCCGTCGCCGTCGCCCTCCAGGCAGCGCATTGTTTGCCCTCGACTTCTTGAGACTGGGCTTCAACTCGCTGATTCGATCTTTCGCTCGTGTGGGCAGCGCACCATCAGTCTGTAAGATGGGGAAACTCGGTTCATTGCTCTTGGTGCTGGATTTTGTGCAGCTTGACTTGTCCATGCTGCTGAGAAGCCGTGCGCATTTGGGTTTCTTGCTGTTGATGTCGAGTTTTCTGCATGTGGGATTCTTGCTTTCTTTGAGATCTTTTGCACAACTGGGATTTTTCCCGTTTCTCTTGGACCTTGCACACATGGGCCTGTCACTGTTTATGCAATCCATGGGTCATCTCGAACTCTCGGTGTTGGTGCCTGACTTTTCTCACACTGGGCTCCTACTGTCGTTGCACAGCCTTGCATGTTTGGACTTGATGGTGCCGACCATGGACCTTGGACATGTAGGCTTGCTGGTGTTAATGCGAAGCACGGCTTGACTGGGCTCAGCACTCTTTGTCTATGACTTTGTGCACATTGGATCTTTGCCTCCAGTTCAAAGCTTTGCTTGTACTGGGCCTGTGGCGTTACTGCTGGACCATTTGCGATTGGGCTCGATGATGTCAATAAGATCAATGTTATGTTTAGGTTTTCTGCTGCCAATCTTTTCAAAAGGTCGAACAGACTCCTTTTCGTCTCTCCTTGACGCAGTGCATCCAGAGCTTTCTTCGTTTATTCGAAGCTTCTCATGCTCAGAACCACCAGTGTTTGTCCTGGATTCTTCTCATTTTGACTCTCAGGTGCCCTCACGATCCTTTGGCTGAGCAGACTTCTTCCCTTTTGCCTGTGGCATGGGCCGACCAGACTTCATAATATTGGTATTGGACTATGGACATTTTGGCTCAGTGTCATTGGTCCAAAGTCGTGCCTGCCTTGGTTTGGTGCTTTCTGTCCTGGACTTTTTACATTCAGATTTCAGCCCCTCCTTGCGATCCATGGCACATCTCGATCCAGTGCTGTTGATGCTTGGCTTCAGTTGTATGGGCCTTTCGCCATCAGCCTTGGATTTTGTTCACTTAGCTTCTTCCCTTCCAGTGCAAAGCACGTGCCATTTTGATTCAGCCACGTTGGCCCTGGACTTTTTGCATCTTGGTTTTCTGTTGCCCCTGAGATCACTCGGACACATAGACTTTGCATCTTCAATCATGCAATGTTTGCGTTTTGAACCCTCTTCATTACTTTTAGACGGTGTTCAGTTGGGTTTAGTGTTGTCCGTACAAAGCATGGCCTGATCCGATTCTTCCACGTTGCTGTTGGACTTCCTGCGGTCAGGATTTTCAATGCTGGTCAGAAGCTTTGTGTGACCCAACTTTCCAGTTTTGATCTTGGACTTTTTGCACCTGGACTTTCTCCCTTCACTGCAAAATTACGCCTATTTAGGATCCACCTCCTTGGCATATGGATGGGCCTGCTATGGTTCGACATCGTTGGTTCGTAGCTTCGTGACATTTGGCTTCGCATTTTCACTCTTTGGCCAGACATGCCCAGAATTCTTCCTGCTTCTGTTGGAGCATACTTTCGTGGAACCACTGCTGTTGCCCAAGAGCTATGCCTAAGCTGGTTCGGCTGCTTCGGTGCTTGACTTCTTGCATTTGGGACTTGCGTTGTTGTTGCAAAGTCTTGGCAGAGTGGACTTCTTAGTTTCTGCTTTTAGTATGTCTCGCACGGGGTCATCGCTGTTCGTTTTGGACTCTTTGCATCCAGAACCTGTTTCGTCCATCCAAAGCTTTGCCAAGCTCGGCTCTGTGCTGCTGGTGTTGGACTTCCTACATTCAGGTTTGCCACTGCTTGCCAGATCTTCCGCTCGCACCGGTTTTGCTGCATCTGCCACCGGTATGGGACGATTAGGATTTTGTTTCTCCCTGTTTGTGATTGACAGTACCTGGCTTGGGTTTTTGCTGTTGACACGATCTTCTGGTCAACTGGACTCAGCACTGCTGGCTCTTGATCTTTTGCGTCTTGACCTTCCTCTACTGCTTCGGAGCATGACACAATCAGGCTTTGTACTTTTGATGTGCAGCATGGGCCGCCTGGGTTTGTCAATGCCTGTTGTGGACTCTGCACTTTTGGGTCCTTTGATTTCTATTCGAAGTTCCACTCGGCTCGACTTGTTGCTGTTTGCTCTTGATTCTTTACACCTGGAGCTGCTGCTGTTGGCACGAAGCCTCACTCGGCCTGACTCAGCAGTGCCAGCCTTAGATCTCTTGCATCTTGAGTCCATGTTGTTGCCGCACTCCTTTGCAAGTTCCGGCTTTCTGATGTCCGTGTTGGGATTGGGATGTTTGGGCTCGACCCTACCAGTTCTGGATGGTGTTCAGCCAGGCCCCTTCGCGTCAATTAGAAGTTTGAGTCATTTGGGTCTATTGCTGTTGATATTGGAGCTCGCACACCTAGGCTCTCCACCGTTGGTGCGCTCACTTGTATGCCTTGGTTTCGCCCTTTTGGTGTTGGACTACTTGCGCCTGGGTTTGCTGCTGCCATCGCACACCTTCTCATGCGTAGATCTCTTGTCTTCGGTGTTCGGAGCTATCAGACTTGGCTTCCTGATGTCCTCACCTGACCACTGCAAAGCAGAATCATTTCCTTTGGTGAGGAGCGCGGCCTGTTTGGAACCCTTGGCCTCGGTGCTCGACTTTGCACATCCTGGGCTGCTGTTGCTGATCAGAAGCTTCGTTTGCGCAGGATTCGCCGTGTTTGTCCTGGACTTTTTGCGATTGGGCTCAGCTTTACTCTCAAGAGGCTACGTTTGAACTGGATTTCTCGTGTTGATGATGAGCATGGCCAGATGTGACTCTTTGCTGTTGGCCTTGGACTTCGTCCTCTTAGGCTTCATCTTGTTGATCCGTAGCTTTGCTCAACTGGGCTCAGCAGTCCCAGTATTGGATTTCCTACGTCCGGGCTCATCCCTGTCTTCAAGAAGCCACACTTACCTGGGCCTTGCAGCGTTGATCTTTGGCTTGTCCCGGCTGGACTTGGTATTCTTGCCATTGGCCATAGACTATACACACTTGGGACTGCTCTTGTTTGCCAGGAGCTGTGCTTGAGTTGGGCCTGCTATATCTGCGCTTGATTCTCTCCACATGGGATCTTTCATGCTGTTGCAAAGTCCCGCGCACTCAGAGTTTGCAGCGTTTGTCTTGGATTTCTTGCATCCAGGCTTTTTCATGTCGCTGCATGGCTTCTTCTGAGTTGGACCTGTAGCACCTCTGTTGGATCTCACGCATATTGCATCACTGCTGCCACTTCAAAGCCATTCACGCCCCGACTCTGCCATGTCAGTGCTAGATCCCTTGCACCTAGATCTGTTCATGTTGCCAAGATCCCTTGTTTGTCAAGGTTTGGCAGTGCTCGTCTTTGGGTTGGTACGTCCTGGATTTTCGGTTCCCGCGTTGGACCATGCTCTTTCTGACCCTTTGCTGCTGCTTCAAAGCCCCGCGTGACCTGAATCTGTGGCGTTGGCCTTGGATCATTTGCGATTGGGCTCAACACCTTCGCTTCATAGTTTTGCCCACGTCGGATTGGCATCACCAGTCGTTTCAGTAACACGTCTTGAGTTCCCCATGTTCATGTTAGATGCGGCAATTTGCGACTCGTCAGTGCTGGCCAGATGCGTTTCATGACTTGATCTTGCCATGCCAATTCTGGATCCTTTGCACCTTGACTCTCTGGTGTCCCTTCAAAGCTGTAGTCGCATGGGCTTGTTGTTACCAGTCTGTGGCGTTTCTGGCATGGGCTTGTTTCTGTCTCCCTTGGATGCAGCGCATTTAGACCTTTCCATTTTCTTGAGAAGCGCTGTTTGGATGGGTTCAGCTTTGTCAATCCTGGACCTCATGCACTTGGGATCTTCGCCTTTGCTACGCAGCTTCGCTAGGCCAGGGCCTGATCAGGGTGTTGGGCTAAGTTTTCTGAGTGCCATGGGGTAAAACGCGGTTCTATTGGATGACCTTTCTGGTCGTAAACAGGTCTAAGGATGTCCAAGAATTAGTAACTTCCATGGTCATCTATGGCCCTCTATGGCCCATATCCAGAGATTTTTTCAGGATTCAATCACACTGGCCATCTTGATATCTTGATCAATTGCAGGTGCGGCTCCCTAGTCTTGGCCATGGGGACAACTCGCTATGGCTCCACGATGTTGGTGAGAAGCTTCACCACTTCAGACTCTGCATATTCTCTATTTGGCCGCTTGGCTGCGATTGGCCGGGGTCGAACAAAGGGGGTTGATTTCTGATGGGTTTATATCTATATCTATATACATAATATAGGTTAAGCATGGTTAACCACTATTCTTTGAAATAGATTTTCATAGGGTGATAGCACCAGGAATAGGCAAATGATATGTCTGATATGATTCTATTTGATGTTTGTCGATGAATCACTCTTCGTTGAAAACATCGGACAGGTGTGGCGCGCTTGGGCTCCAGTGCCTCAGTGCTGGACCATAGTCAGCTGGACTTCTCGTTGCTGGTGAGAAGCATTGTCTGGGTGGACTTCGTGATGTCCTCGTCAGACTTCTTGCACCTTGGAAGTTTGGCATCACTGCAAGGCTATTCGCAAATGGGTTTTTCAACATCATCCTTGGGCCTGTCACGAATGGGCTTCTTGACACCTCTTTTAGATGCGGCTACCTCTGAATCCTTGCCATCAATACAAAGCTTGGCATGTTCTGGATTGCTCATATTAGCATCAGACCTTTTGCATATAGACTTCCTCATGTTGCCCCAAAGTCTCGCTTGCCCTGACTTGGCAATGCCCGTGCTGGACCTTTTGCATTTGGCATTCTCCTTCTCCATTCGGGAGTTTGGGCGCCTGGGTTTGACATTTCTTGCTATGGGACTGGCCTGTCTTGATCCACCACTTTTCTTGCTGGATCTCACGCATTTGTCAAGCTTTCTGTTTTTGAGGTCCTTTGCACAACTTGACCCTTTTCCCTCGGTCTTGGACTTTTCGAAATTGGGCTCGTCTGCTTTGTTGAGATCTTGCGCTCACTTCGGCTCCAGTTCTCTGGTGTTCAGCTTGGCACGACTTGATTTCTTGCCGCTCTCATTGGATAGCACCCATTCTGACCTCTTTTTGCTGCTGCAAAGTTCTGCTCGACTTGAGCCGATCTTTTTGTCCTTTGGTCTGGGCTGCGTGGACTTCTTCCCTTTTGCATCAGGCTTTGCGCACTCAGATTCTTCCTCGTCGCCACGCAGCCTGAGTTGTGTGGGTTCAGCCGTATCAATACTGGACTTTCTGCACCCTGGTTCTACTTTGTTGCTACAAGGCTACGTCAGGATGGGCTTGATTTTGTTGGCCTCTGGCGATATTCGATTCCCAAATGGCTTTGCGAACGAGAACCTCTCAGTCCTGAGTAGGGTGAGATTCGGCCCTTTCTTGTTGGTCTTGGACTGGACAACGTTCGGCTCACCACTTCTGATCCAAAGCTTTGTTTGTCCTGGTTTGGCGATGTTTGTGTCTGACTTTCTGCATTTGGGGTCAAGCTTGCCGCTTCAAAGTTTTGGATGCTTGGGATTTGCGTTCCCGGTGTTTGGAGTATTTAACCTTGGCTCCAGCCTACTTGTGTTGGAGCATGTGCATCCGGGACTCTCCTCACCGATTCGAAGTATGGCTTAAATCGGTTTTTTGGTGTTTACGTTGGACCTTTTGCACTTAGATTTCTCGATGTCAACCCGATCCTTTGCCTGCTGTGGCTTTGCCTCACCGATTTCGGATTTCGGTCATCCTGATTTCTTTTTGTTTTCGAGAGATCATGCACAATCTGAATTGACCCTGTTGGTCTGCGGCCTTGGTAGGTCTGGCTTCCTGATGCCAGTGTTGGATCCTGTGCAGATGGGTTCCTTGACTCCGATGCACAGCATTTTGAGGTCAGGCTCTGCAGTGTTTGTGTTGGACCACCTTCATTTGGGCTTACTGTTTTTCGCCCACAGCTTCTCTCGTATTGAACCCGCATTTTCACTCTTTGGTGTGAGTTGCATGAACTTCTTCCCGTCACTCCTGGATCATGTCTGTTTGGAATCAGCTTTATTTATCAGGTCACTTGTGAAACCAGATTTGGCGCTCTCACTCTTGGACTTTGATCATTTGGAATCATTTGCGCTGATTCACAGCATGGCCTGCTTTGATCTGTGGCCGTTTCTCTTCGGCCTTGGTCGACTGGAGCTGTTTCTGCTGGTGCTGGACCTTAGTCACCTGGAGCCATCGATGTCCACCCGTAGCTCCAGCCACTTCGACTTCAGCATGTTGGTTTGCGGTTGCCTGAGATCAAACTCGCCGTCATTTTTATTGGACGCAGCTCACATAGGTTCAATGTCATTGCTCAGATCTTTTGCATGTCTTGGATTCTCTTTGTTGGTCTCAGATTTTGCAAAAGTGGGTTCCCTCCTTTTTGTGCGATCGTCCACACAACTTGGTCTCACTGCACTTATCTCAGGTCTTAGTTGGGTGGGCTTTGTCTCCTCACTTCCATTGATCGATGACACACACTTGGAATTGTTTCTGTCAGCCAGGAGCTTTGCTTGACCAGGAAGTCTTCCGTCAGTTTTGGACCACTCCCATCTTGAGTTGTCACTCTCGGTGCGCAGTATGGCGAGGTCTGAGTCGGTTGCTTTGGTGATGAGTTTGGGCAGAATTGGATCGCCAACATTTATTTTGGATCTCTTGCATTCAGGATTCGGAATGTCGCTTCAATCCTTTGCATGTCTTAACTTGGCCCTTCCAGTGTTGGATTTCAGCCACATGGGTCTCTCTGTGCCACCACAATCTTTCGGCTACGCAGAATCCGCTGCCTTTCTATTCGGATGTTCAAGGCTAGGAGCAAGTACGTCTGTGCTCGAACACGCTCACTTGGAGCCATCGCTCTCAATCAGAAGCTTCGGTCAATTCGAGTTCATGATGTCCATTTTGGACTTTTTGCACATGGGACCCTCAACGCTATTGAGATCTTTGGCATGAGGTGGTTCCTCGTCACCTGTATTTGGCTTGACACGAGCTGGCTTCGTGTCCTTGCTATCTCTCATCGATGCTGCAACCTTTGAACCTTCAATGTTTCTCCGCAGCATGGCATGCCTCGACTTTTTCTCACTGGTCCCCGATTTTGGAATCGTCGATTTGTCCTTGTCTACTCGAAGCTCTTCAAAATTAGACAGCGCCCTGTCGCTCGTGGACTTTGCAATGGTTGGCTTCATGACGTTGATTCGAAGCTCTGCTCAGCCTGATTTCATGATCTCAGCCTTGGATTTTGTGCACCTGGAACCATTGCTGTTGTTGAGAGATTCTGCCCACCTTGACTTTTTAATGTCTTTGCCCGGCTCAAGCAGATCAGGCTCAGTCTTTGCTATGCCGGTGATCGACACGACCATCTTAGGATCTTCGCTGTCAGTGCACAGCTCTGCATGTTTTGACTTCGCCATGTTGGCCTTGGATCTTCTGCATCTCGAGTTCTCCTCGTTGGTCCAAAATTCTGGTCGTGTTGACTTCGCATTTTCAGTGTGTGGGAAGCTGCAATCAGATTTTCTCTTGTTCTTGTTGGGTTTTGTCCATGTCGGCTTACCTGTGTTCGTGCGGTCCTTCTCATGCTCGGGCTCATTGCTGTTTGCCTCGGACTTTGCCAAACCTGAATCAAGCGTTTTCATGCACAGCTTCGTCCGGGTAGGCTTTGCACCTTTGATTTTTGGCTTGTCCCGGGTGGGCTTCGTCTTCTTCCTTCCATTGATCGACACCACAATCTTGGGCTTCTCCGCGTTGGTTCGAAGTTTCGCCTATCCTGAGTCTGCAATGTCTGTGGTGGACTTTGTGCATATGGGCTTCATCCCGCTGATACGAGGTCTTGCATATTTGGGACCTTTCTTGCTAGTGCTTGACTTCCTGCGGTTAGGCTTCTTGGCGTCTTCGAAAAATTATGTGCACCTTGAAAGTTTCTTGTCACCTTTCGGCTTGGCTCGAACTGACCTTGTGTTCTTTCTGTCTGTCATAGACAGTACATTGCTTGGTTCCTTTTTGTCCATCCGTAGCTCTGTCCACAGTGGATTTGTTTCGTTTGTTTTGGACCTTTTACACCTGGGCTTTCCGCTCTTGTCGAGACAACCCACACACTTGGACCCGGTGGTGTTGCTGTCCGGTGCTCAGCGGGAGCATCCAGAGCATCTGGATCTGGTCGGGGGATGTAAACAAACCATGATTTACATCCCTTACAGATCCGTATTAAATATCCTCATTACATATCCTTACATTCCATAGCTACCAGCTATTGAAATACTAGACGTATATTGTGCTGTGAAAACATGTGAAAGTCAGCCTTTTGATTCGCTTTTGATCTACAAGTTTCAGCTGAGAACTGCTGTCTTTTTCGATAGAAATTCAATAGATGCAGCCGATGCACGACTCTCGCAGGCATCCCCATGAGTCCATGAGTCCCCAGGTCTGGCTTAAGCTGCGTGGGTTTGGTCTTCTCACTCCCTGCTGGAGTCTCAGAGGGCACCTGTGCTGGTTGATGACTGAAAATCACTGAAGATCACCTATGAACATCTATCAATGGCTAAAGATCCTCCATAAATCATCTACAAATCATCCCCACATGTCTATGATTTTTGTTTTCATATGATTTTAGTCACGAAAATGAGACCGATAGACCGTCATGAAGCGTGGCTGCCACAAAGACATCACGAATTGAGGACACCAGGAAGCATGGTGGGGAAATCCATGGAATCATCCCCGGGGACGCATAACTCAGCTTGGTGACTTATTGCACCGTTCTGTGTGATCATGTTCGCGAACATGTTTCATCCCAAAGGGACGCCTGTTTCTTGTCAAAGTTAGAGCCCATGCAAAAGATCAGAGGGATTGCCTGTGAAAACGAGCATATCTTTAAAACAATGATAAACGACAGATGATTTTTCGTACAGAGTTTTGCAGGAGGAAGGGCAAACAAATCTTTCACGAGGTTAACTGATGTCTTTCAGCATGTCAATTTCCTTGTTTGCGTCACATTTTTCGTGCACTTATGTCACCCCAGCTCGCCAACGGCTTGCACCATCTGAGGTGATTGACAGCACATGCTTAGACCCTCTCTTACCAGCGCGAAGCATGGTTTGTTCTGAGCTGGCTTTGTTGGTCTTAGACTTCTTGCACTTGGGGTCAAGCCTGTTCCCTCACAGCCGGGACACCCAGTGGTTGAAAGGATAACACAACTTCAGGGGTTTGGACTTTGGATATTGCTGCACGATCTGCACATTTGGAGAATAGCAAACCAAACTGTGGTTGCCCCCGACCCCCATTTGTTGCTTCATGGGCCATGTAGTCATCTGTAGTCATGTGTAGTCAGGTGTGGTCATGTGGTTTCATGTGGTTTCATGTGGTTTCATGTAGTCGCAGCCTTGCAACATCACCAAGGTTTTGGCCGAACAGAATCTGCATCCTCGCTGTGTAGCAATGCGCAGCTCGGTTTTTTGCCATCGATTCTTGATGCAGTTCACCCGGGATCCAGTCTGTTTTTGCGAAGCCTTATGCGCCTAGACCCAGCGCCATTGGTTTTGGATTTCCTTCGCCTTGGCTCGTTTCTGTTGGTGAGAAGCTTTTCACACACGGGATTCACCGTGCCCCTCTTGGGCTTGTCTCGTTCAGACTTCGTGTTCGTTCTGTCAATCATTGACAGCACCCATCTTGGCTTTCTGCTTTTGCTCAGGAGTGTGACATGCCTCGATCTTGCTTCGTCAGTCTTTGACTTCTTGCACTTGGGCAGCCCTTTGCCTGTGCAAAGTGCGGCATGATCTGACCTCATGATTTTGGTGTCCGGACTGACATGTATTGACTTCGTATCCTTGCTGTCATCAACTGACTACACCCATCCTGATCTGCCCCTTCCTGCTCGCAGCTTCGTGCGACTTGGTAGTCTTCTGTTTGTTTGTGATTTTTCGAAGATAGACTTGTTCTTGTCACTTCGATCTCTAGCAAGATTTGACTTTGCGCCTTCAGCCTTCGGCTTGGGGTGGTGTGGACTCCCTGTGTTACTGTTAGATCTTGCGCAGATTGGCTTGGCCACGTCAATGAGAGGCGTGTCTTGCACAGACTTGGCGATGTTTGTTTTGGACTTTCTTCATTTGGACTTTTCCACGTTGTTGCAAGGCTATGGTTATCTTGACTCCATTGCACCGACTTCAGGACTTAGCAGATCAGGTTTGATGTTCGCAATATCTCTACTGGACGTCACAACCTTAGAATCGCCTCTGTCGATCCACAGCTTTGCGTGACTTGACTCGTTTTTGTCTGCTTTAGACCTTGGACACATCGATTTCTCAACCTCTTTGCGGAGCCTCGCCAGAGTAGGCAGCAGCTTTTTAGTCTGTGGCATCTCCTGTATGGAACTGTTGATGTTCACATTGGATTTTGTCCACACGGGCCTGCCGCCCTTTCTGAGAAGTCTTGCTCGTTCTGGCTTTGCGACGTCAGTGCTGGATTTTTTGCATTTGGACTTGGGTCTATCACCACATTCCCTCACACAACTTGATTCAGTGCTGTTGTTGCTGGGACTGTCACGAGTTGGACCTGTATCCTTGCTGTTACTGACTGACAGTACGTGCCTGGGACCCTCACTTTTGGTACAAAGTGCAAGTTGTTTGGGGCTGGCCTCGTCTGTTTTGGATTTTTTACATTTGGGTTTGTCCTTTTTGTTGAGGAGTTGCGCATGATTGGGCTCAGCTGTGCTGGTCTTGGGCTTGACCCGCCTTGGACCCGTTTTCTTGCTGCCACTGGTGGACAATGTGCATCTTGACCTTTCGCTTTCCTCGCGTGGCTTCGGCTAAATGGATTCAGTTCTGTTCGTATTGGACTTCCTCCATATGGGCTTCATGTTGCCAATGCAAGGCTCTGCTTGTCTTGGCTCGGTGCTGTTCGTGTTGGACTTTTTGCACATGGGCTTCTTCGCGCTTCTCCAAGCTTTCGGCAGAGGGGATTTAATGCTGTCGGTGCTGGGATTGACACGCCTTGAATTTGTATCCTCCCTTCCAGTGATCGATTACACACATTTGGGATCCTTGACGTTGCTGCGTGGCCCAGCATACATGGGATTGGCCATGTCGGCCCTTGACTTCTTGCACCTTGAGCTGTTGCTGTTCTTGCGATCCTTCGGTCAAATTGGTTCACCTTTGAGCCTTGCCGGAGTAGCTCGACTTGATCTTTCACTTTTGCCCTTAGATGCAGTGACCATGGCATCCTCACTGTCGCTTCGATCGCCTGCTCGGTTGGGGCTTGTGCTTTTGATCTTGGACTTAGGTCACCTCGAATTTTTGTCGTTGGTTCGTTGCATGGCACGATGCGACTCAATGATGCCGGTCTTCTCCCAGAACCGATTGGGATTCCCTACGTTGGCTTTGGATTTTGCCAAACTTGATTTTCTGCTGTCACTGCAATCCTTTTCACAACCAGACTTGGTGGTGTTTGCCCTGGATTTCTTGCGCCTTGAACCCTTTTTGCTTTTCAGAAACTCTGGATGCACAGAACCTCTTCTGTCGGCCTTTGGCACTGCTCGCATGGGATCCAGCCTCTTAGTTTTGGACTTCCTGCATCTTGGTCTCTCAATTTTGCCACGACAACCTGCACATTTGGGTCCTGTGGTGCTAATTTTGGATCCTTTGAAGCTGGGCTCCCCAACCTTAATGCGATCTCATGCACGTGTGGACTCAATCGCTTCAACCTTGGGTTTGACTCGCACAGGTTCCGTCTTCAGCCTATCACTCATATCTTCTACACACCTTGAATTCTTGCTGTTGACCCAATCTCTTAGTTGCGTGGAACTTGTCATGTCTGTGCTTGACTTCCTGCGGTCAGGTTCCTCACCCTCATTGCGTTCCTCCATGCGACTCGGACTTGCGTTCTCCCTCTGTGGCCGTCTTCAAATGGGCTTGTTGCTCTTGGTGTTGGAACATGCCTTCCTAGGCTTTCCCACCTCAATTCGCTCGTTCGCCCGGTCAGGATCTGCACTTTCCGCCTTTGATTTTTTGCACCTTGGGCCTTTGCCTTCGGCTCAAAGTGTGGGTCACTTGGAACTAACCTCTCCAATGTCAGGGGTGGCGTGTCCCGATTCGTTGATGTTGCTGCTGGATCTTACTTCTGTGGGCCTGCTGATGTTACTGCACAGCCTCGCGCATCTGGACTTCCTACTTTCAACACTAGACTTTGTGGCCCCGGGCTCGACAATGTTCTCACGAAGTGTAGCTTGCACTGGTAGTGCCATGTCTATCTCTGGATTGTCCTGCTTGGAATCAGTTTTCTCGCTCTTTTTGATTGACAACACTCACCTGGACAGCTTGTTGTTGGTGCGATCTCTCGCATGACTCGATCTAGCTCTGTTTGTCCTGGACCTTTTACATCTTGGGCCACCTTCGCTGCTACAATCATCCGGGTGAGTTGACTCTGCATCCTCCATAGTAGGCAAATCCCAGCTTGAACTACCTTTGCCAGCACTTGACTTTGCACATCTTGACTCTCTGATTTTGGTGCAATCTTATGCAAGGTTAGGATTCCTGTTGCTTATTTTGGACTTTTTGGTCCTGGGATTTTCGACGTCTCTTCAAACCCTTTGTCGCACCGGCTTTTTGTTGTTGGTCTTTGGCAAGTTCAGTTCCGGGCCAAGTAGCATCTCAGTGATGGGCTATGTGCAGTCTGACCTTTCGTTACCGGCGAGAAGTTTTGCTCGCTTCGAATTTGCCATGTTTGTCTTGAACTTTGTGCATTCCGGCTCAACAATGTCGTTGCAAAGCCTCGCTCATTATGAACCAGTGGCTCTACTAATGGGTGTGACATGGTTGGAGTCGTTGTTGTCACCATCCGACAGTGCACACTCAGATTTCTCGATCTTTGCACGAAGCTCTGCTCACCTAGACCCTCTGTCGTTCACCCTGGACTTCTTGCACCCGGGATTTGTGATGCTGGCGCACAGCTCTGCTCACCTCAATTTCTTGTTGTCACTTGTGGGAGTTTCTTGCCTTGGTTTTTCCCCTTTACTGTTGGATTATGCCTGCATGGACTCCTTCCTTTTGTTCCGGTCGTTCGCACGACTTGACAGCCTTCTTTCGATCTTCGATTTAGCACACACTGGCTCTCTTTCGCCTGCGCAATCCCATAGCCGTTTGGACTTGACATCCTTCGTTTTGGGCATGTCCTGCCTCAGTCTTTCCTTGTTGCTTTTGGATGCAGCCACTGTTGAGTCATTCATGCTGCCACATAGTCCTACACAACTGGGCAGTCTCCTGTTTGCATCAGACTTTGTCAAATGTGGCTCTGCCTCATCTTCGAGGAACTTTGCCAAGCTTGCTCTCTTGATGTTCATCTGTGGCTTAGGTCGGGTTGGATCGCTGCTACCGGCTTTGGACCCCCTCCATTTGGGCTCTACGACTTTCCTTCGGAGCTTTGTCCAAATCGAGCTGCTGATTCTGGTCTTAGACTTGTCCCATCTGGAATTGTTGCCATCATTGCGAAATTCCGCCGACCTGGGATTGGTCGCTTCAATTTGTGGCCTGGTCTGATTGGCATTGACAGCGTTCTTGCTGGATGGACTGTCTATTGCATCATCTTTGTTTTTGCAAAGTTCCGCTTAGCTGAACTTCGCTGTGTCAGTTCTGGACTTTTTGCATTCAGATTTGCCAATGTCGGTCAGAAGCCCTGCGCGAGTTGGATCTGCATTGTTTGCCTTTGGTGCTTTGAAGCTTGAATTTTTGGTGTCGCTCTTAGACGCAGTCCATATGAACTTGTCCTTGTCTTTGCGGTCCATGGCGTGCTTGGGATTTGCCATGTTTCCTTCGGACTTTGGTGTACTTGGCTTGCTGATGTTCCTTCGCAGTACGGCTTAGTCTGGTTTGGCCGTGCCACCCTTTGAGTTCATGCATTTGGAGTTGCCTTCGTTTGCCAGGTCCTTTGTTCGTCTTGGAAGCTTGCCATTTATTTCGGACTGCAGCAGTCTTGATTTGCCCGTTTCTCTGCAAGGCTATGCAAAGATGGAGCTGGTGCTGCTGGTGATTGGCTTGATGCGTGTTGGCTTTGTATTCAGTCTCTCTTTAATTGATTCGGCATACTTTGGATCCCCAACGTCTTTGCAAGGCTCCAGCAAGTTGGGACTTGCGATGCTTTTGGCTGACCATGTTGCTTCTGGCCCCACAATGCTGCTGCGCAGCTTCAGCAGATCAGGCTCCGCATTGTTTGTTTTGGACCTTTCCAAATTTGACCCATCACTGTTCTTGCATCAACATGCCAGGGTAGGTCTGACACTTTCCCTGTGTGGTTTGAGTTGACTTGGCCCATTCGTGCTTCTTTTGGATCATGCCAAGGTTGATTTGTTGTTGTCTCTAAGATCTTCCGCATGTCCAGGCCCTGTGGTGTTGATTTTGGATTTTGGCCACCCAGACTTTTCAGCATTTCTCCGTGACTTTGCTCGACTTGAATTTTCGGTGCCTACTGCGGGCATTTCACGAGCGGACTTAGTCTTCTTCCTGCCATTGGTTGACCGCACCCATTTAGACCTCTCGATGCTTTTGCGAAGTCCTGCCTGTCTGGAATCAGCAGTGCTGCTATTGGACCACAACGTCTTAGAGTCATCGCCTTCTGCACAAAGTTTTGCACAACTTGGCCTTTTCACTTTGGTTCTGTTTGCGGCAGAACTTGGACCAGCTCTCCCTTCGAGGCAATTTGCACATGTAGCTTTGAGCCTTTCTGTTTTCGGACTATCACGGCTAGGAAGTTTCTTACCTCCCCTTGACGTCGCTACTATGGGATTGTTCCCTTTGCTCAGAAGCTTCAGTTGATCAGACTTGTCTCTTCTCATTCTGGACTCTAGCCACATGGGCTTCTCGATGTTCGCCAGGGAATCTTCAAGAATTGAGTCAGCGGTTTTCGTCTTTGGTTTGTCTCGAATCGGATTTGTCTTCTTGCTTTCCCTGGTCGACGCTTCAACACCTGGAAGTTTGCCGTTTTTACGGAGCTTTGCACGCCTCGGCTCTGCTTCATTCACACTTACCTTCTCCAACGTGGAAAGCTTGATGTTGGTGCACAATTTTGTTCGAGTTGGTTTGGCGCTTTTGTGCTGGGGGCTCTCAAGAATAGGCTTCGTCTTTGCTCTCTCAGTAATCGACGCGACTCAGCTAGGTTCGTTACTATCAGCCAGGTGCTTCACATGTCTGGACTCAGTTGCGTTTACTTTGGGCTTTGACCATACTGATTTCCCCTCATTTGCGCGAAACCATTTACAACCAGCACTTCCGATGTTTATCTTTGGCATTGCGAGAGTGGACTTCAGTATGTCGCTGCCTGACTTTGCGACTGCTGATTCTTCCCTGTTCTTGCATTGCCCTGCACGATTGGACTCGCCTCTTCCGGCACTCAATTTTGCAGAGCTGGACTTTCCGATCTTGCTTCGACAATCTGCACATCTTGAACCAGCCGCATCAATTCTTGGTCTGTCACGAGCAGGATTTGTTTTCGCATTGTTTCTGGTGGATGCGGCAACACTCAGTTCTTTGCTGTCGATTCAAAGTCTTGCACACATGGGCTCTGTAGCTTCAGCTCTGGACCTCTTGCGTCTCGACTTTTCGATTTCTATCAGATCCTGTGGTCGAGTTGGATCTGCCCTGTCAGCCTTTGACTTTTTGAGGCTTGACTTCGCCCTGTTCTTACGTTCGCATTCACGTACTGACCCTTCACCCTTTGTCCCAGGCGTGACACGATTTGATTTTCTGACGTCACTCTTCGATGGGATCACTCTGGGATTTACGCTCTCTTTGCAAAGCCATGCATACCTTGGTCCAGTGTCGCCAGCGTTAGACGTTGTACATATGGGCTTGCTGACACTTATCAGAGACCCTGCTTGGTTTGATTTCTTAGTGTCAATCGTCGGTTGTTCGCGTCCTGGCAGCGTTTTCTCCCTCTCGGTCATCGATGTCATGACCATTGGTTCATTATTGTCACCTCATAGCTTTGCCAGGTTTGGATCCTTTATGCTGACCCTTGATTTTGTGAAGTTCGACTTTTCAATCTTGCTCCGAGAATTTGCATATGTAGAGCCTTCTGTGTTTTTGTTCGGCTTAAGCTGCCTTGACCTCGCGTTCTCGCTATCACTCGTGGATGTAGCATGCTTAGACTTACTACTGTCGCTTCAAAGCCTTGCATACATGGACCTGGCCCTGCCAGTCCCTGATTATGGACACGTCAGCTCCTCAATGTCAGCACGAAGCTTTTACCGACTGGGACCATCGATTTTGGTTTTGGGAGTGTCCAGACCAGGCCTTTCGCCCTCAATGTTTGAGCTGGCTCATTCTGAATTGAGTATGTTAGTCAGAAGCTTTGCAAGATCGGAATTGAGTTTGTTTGTGATGGACTCCGCTCACTTTGACTTGTCCATGTTGGCACAAGACTTCACACGCTTGGAATCAGCAGTATTAATCTCAGGATTGAGCTGCGCTGGGTCCGTGTTCGTTTTGCCGCTCATCGATTCGGCGACTTTGGGATTCACTCCGTTCCTCCGAAGTTTTTCCAAATCAGACCTTTCTCCATTCGCTTTAGATGCAAGTAGACTGGGCCTTTTCATATTCCCAAAGGATTTTGCGTGAATTGACCTTGCGATCTCTGTGCTTGGCTCGTCGCGAGTTGGCTTCGTGTCCTCCCTTTCTCTGATAGACTGTGGAAATTCCGGCCCAAGTTTGTTGCTACAAAGTTCTTCACACTCAGGTTTTCTTCCTTCTCTGGTGGACTTTTGCAGTGTTGGCCTCTTTGCGTCAGTGAGATCATTCGCATGACCTGCGTTGGCCGTATCAATTCTGGACTTTGCCACAGTTGGATTTTCCTTGTTTGTGCGACAACACGCTCGCGTGGGATCGGTGTTGTTCGCTGCGGGCTTGGCGCGCGTGGGCTTTGTCTCCTCGCTCTTGCTCATCGACTGCGCACACCTCGACTTCTCCACGTCCCTCAGGAGGGGACACGGAGGGGACACGTTTGGACACAGCTTGGAGACTTGGGGACAGGTGACACCAGGTGACACAAGGTGACTGGGGATCACTGGGGTTGGAATTGGCTCATAGAAGCGCAAGACATAGAATATCATAGAACCAATACTCCGAGCATTGCTAAAATATCATCAAGTTGTTGGTGCCGTTCTTTTGCACTTGGTTTCACGGTCAGTGTCAGTGTCAACCACAGTTTGTGAAATTGGAAGTCTTTGGTAGGTCTTTGGTCGTACTTATTCATCGACCGGCCAGCATTAAGGAAAGCCCAGGATGTGAATGTGAAGAATGACAGTTGATTCATATTTATCATTGAATTTATCATGTTTATTGCTAATTTGTTGGTTTTTATTGTGGGTTCAAGGATTCCACTAATATTGCACTAGTCCCTTCGAATTGCACTAGTCATCACAGGTCTCCCTGCACCGGTCTATATCCAAGCGCCAAAGGAGCATGGCTTGATTGGGCTTTACGCCTTTTGCACCGGGCTTCGCACATATCGACCTCTTGCTGCCACCTAAGAGCCTTGCGTGACTGAACTCTGCTTTACCGGCACTTGAGTCCGGACACCCAGGTTGCCCAGGTTGCCCAGGTGCTTTTGATGTTTAAGTTTGGTCAAAAGCAACAAGTCATCAATTTGGGCAAATGGATGGTGCTCTGGCTTCTGGATGGAGGGCATGAATTGATGTGCAACTTGAAGGATTGAATGTCAGAACAGCATCTGAGCTTGCTCTTTACTTGACCACAAAAAAGGGCATTTGCTGAGTTTGAAACACCTTTTTCAACATCGGATTACTATGGATGAATTTGGTATTCTCGTCCCATCATCAATGAGGTTCCTTATAAACCCTATGGAAATATACCAGATCCACAATCCAAATGTGTTGCTGCGGTGTGTAGGTTTGTGCATCTGGACTTCCCGCCCTTGATGAAGAATCCTGCACGTGCTGATTTGGCACTGCTCGTCATGGGATGTGCGAAGCTGAGGGGGACTAGACACTTCAGAAAACTTTGAATTTTGTCGCTTGAGGGACGGGAGTTGATCAAATCTGGTGGTTTCCATCTGATTCAATTGATGTTTGGAATTATTTGACTATATTTGGTACATTTTGGTACTTTCCCCATTGGCCCATCAGATCCACACTGAAAAAAAATCAGGTTCACGAGCAGACTTTCTCTCCTCTCTCTTGGTGATCGATTCTGCGACATTGGGCTTTGCACCGTCACCGCGTGGAGTTGTACCTTGGCGAATCAGACCATGACCTGTGGTGACCTGTGGTGACCTGTGGTGACCTGTGGTGACCTGTGGTGACCTAGTACCACATGGGACACTCAGCAGAGTTTGGGCACTTGAAATCACTTGAAGCCAAGGCTTAGATTTGAGACACCAGCAGGTCACCAAACATCCAGCAACTCAGTAGGATCTCTCTGTGACCGTCCCAGGCCCAATTCGACTCTCCGCTGGTCGGGGATCCAAAATCAGGGGCACCAGCTGGCAAGTGTTGGCTCCATGCCAGATCAACATACCTGGGAAAAGAGGTGGAGGTCCACACTGAAGAAGCCATAAGCAGCCCATGTTTCGACCTGAGTGGTTTTGACATTGAAACAGGGAAGATATAGACACGTGAACGCCCCAGATCAAGTTTGAACTATAGCCAATGGATGTCAAAGGCAAGATTGAACCGGACAAATAGTACGTTACTAATGCCTCCAAGACTAGCCGACTAGCCAGCTATCCGCTTCATGTATCTGTTGATCACACCAAGTCCAAAAGGATCAGAGAGAATTGAGAGAACTGAGAGAATCGAGAGAATTGAGAGAATGGGTCTGTCACACTTACCAGATCTCACCAGATTTCCATCAGATCTTACCAGATTTCCATCAGATTTCCATCAGATTTCCCCAGTCTTCACGGGTCCGGGTCTCCGCGGGTCTCGGGGCCCAGTTCGTCTTGGACTTCTTGCATCTGGACTTGGCAATGTCAATGAGCCCAGCTGGGAAGAATTTGGTCGAGTGTTTCATGTTTCATCCAAAAGTGGATCCACTGTTTCATCCAGAATCCACAACAGAATCCACCACTGAAATTCAACCATAAACAAATCCTTTTCGCAGTCATGAGTCATCCTTGAACTCGTGTGATTCCCTTTTCTTGTTGCATTTTTGTCATGTTTTCTGATGTTTCCCCATGTCTCCTAGTGTTCCCTAATGAAAATCCGTTCCCTGAGGTTGCTGCGCTCCTTTGCCCGCCTTGGCTTTGCGGCGTCCACCTTGGGTGCCATGGCAGCCGGCCTGGCCGGAGAAGCTTGTTTTAGATCCCAACCATCTACAAAGGCGCAAGAAAATACGGTGACATTTTCGGTGACATTTTCGGTGACATATTGTAACAATTGATATCAATGGATATACAATTTCGGCCCAAAATCGGACGTAGCCACACCTCACAGTAAGATACTAAGATGCTTGTCTATATACATATAGCCAAAAAAGCCTGCAAAGATCTGCAAAGGAATAAGTACAAAACCGCAGTGTTTACAGCAAAAAGTAGGACTGGTGGTGCCAGCGTGACACACAGGCGCCGGTGAAGACTCAGCTCCAGTGACTTGCTGCACAGCGATGGGTGGTTCCGGTCATGCTCAGGTACTGTGCGCATGGAGCCGTCGTTGTTGCTGTGTGAGCATGCCCTCCTGGCGCCATCTATGTTCGTGAGGAGTTTGAAGCGTCATGTGTCAAAGTTTTCCGTGGTCATGAACCAAATCCTTGAGTCTCAATCCCGGTCATCACGCAGAAATAGGAATTGATCATCGAATGAAGAATACAGACATATACACGATGGTGGATGTGTTTGATGTGTGGCTGAAGTCACAAAAATAGATGGGCTTAAAGCCACTTGAACATGTGGGCCACATGTCTACGTGGAAATATCGGATTTCTAGTATCTACAATCTTGATCTTTATCTTGAAATGTTTTTTGAACACGATTTGTTTTAGTGTTGAATGTTCCAAGACCTTTTTCCTGTGCCCAAAAACTCCCAACGCCCATGACGCATGACTTTTTCATGCCCAGGAGCTTCGCTCGACCTGGTAGTCCGCCGTTGGTCTGTGATTTCAATCATCTAGAACCGCCATCTTTGGTCCGAGACTCCGCATGTTTGGGCTTGCCTTTGCTTACTGTTGGCATCGCACGTGTTGGCTTCGTTTTCTCGCCCTTGGTTGTTGACATGGCCAACTTGGGACTTTCTGTGCTTGCACAAAGCTTCAGCCACTTTGACTTGCCTGTATCAGCACCACGGTTCGCACATTTTGATCCCCCTTTGTTTGTTCGATCATTTGCACAACCAGAACCTGTAGTGTCAGTCTCTGGCTTGTCATGCGTTGGACTCGTATCCGCACTACCACTGATTGATGGGATTACTCTTGAACTATCCCTGTTGCTTCAATCCTTTGCCTGATTGGGACTGCCCATTTCAGTTTCGGACTGTGCTCATCTTGAACCTTTGGTGTTGCCCAGAGATTCCGGAAGACTTGGCAGTGCTTTCTTGATCTTTGGCATCGCCTGTTCTGGTTTGTTGCTGCCGCTGTTGGATCTCACACAGATTGATTCCATGACGTTTCTGCAATCATTTGCCTGACTGGGATTTTCGACTTTGGCCTCAGGACATATGCATGTGGGCTTTCTTATGTCGTTGCGATCTCACCTGCGACTTGATTTCACTGTCTTTGTCTTTGGCCTGTCAAGAATGGGTTTGGTCTTCTCTCTTTTTCTGGTAGATGTTGCCCTCTTAGAATTCTCCATGCCGCTGCAACAATTTGCTCATCTGGGACCCGTCGTGTCAGCATCAGGCTGCGGGAACTTTGATCTGTTGCTTCCTTTGCAATCCTCCGCCTGTCTTGAATTCACATCATCAGTGCTGGGACTGACACGAACTGGCCTTATTTACAGCTTGTCTGTCGTAGACACAGCTACCCTTGGACTCTTGCTGTTGATCCAAAGCCTCGCATGCTTGGCCTCCCAGCTTTCAGCATTGGACTATGGCAAACTTGAATCTGCTTTGTCGTTGCACAACTTTGCTTGTTTGGGCCTCTCTCCTTTTGTGCTTGGCTTGAGCAGGATGGACTCACCGGTTCCCACCTTGGGCGACGTCGACATTGGCTTGCCACTCTCCTTGCAAAACCCTGCTTGCTTGGCTTTAGCCGTTCTTGTTCTAAGGTTTGCCGAAATGGGCTTAAGTATGTTGCCCAAGAGCTTCAGCTGTCTCGGATTTCCCACCTCTGCGCTTGGCTTAGGACGTGTTGACCTCGTGTTTGCACCGTCATTGATTGACGCAACAACTCTTGGATTTATCTTGTCAACCCAAGACTTTGCTCGATTTGGTTTTGCAATACCAGTCCTTGACTCTCTTCACCTGGGATTTCCAGCTTCATTGCAATCGTCCGCTTGCCTTGGATTTGTTTGCTCAGTTGTTGGGGTCGTACGTGTTGGTAGCATCTTCTTTCTGCCGGCCATGGACACGACTTTCTCAGGTTTGTTGCTATTTCCCCAAGGCTTTTGTTGCTTGGGCTTTTCCTTGTCCGCACTTGACCACCTCCATCCAGGCCTTTCACTCTTCTTGAGGAAATACGCTCGCCTCGGCTCAGTTCCTTTGACGGTTGGCTCTGTCAAAACTGAATCGATTTTGTTGGCGCTGGACATAGTGCATCCAGACTTCTCCGTTTTGGTGCACAGCTCTGGTCGAGTTGCAAGTGCTCTGTTGGCCTTTGGATTTACAGCCTTTGGACCATCCATGCCAATCCGACAGCCTGCCAGAGTAGACTTTTTGCTTTTAATTCTTGGATTGACTTGAGTGGGTTTTGTCTCCTCTCTGTTTCTGGTGGATTGCGGCTGTTTTGATCCCCCCTTGCCACTGCAAAGCCATGCTCGCTTGGGCTCTGCATCCTTCTTGATGGATTACAACACCTTTGGCCTGCTGATGCCTGTGAGGAGCTTTGCCTGATCGGGCTTTACCCTGTCCATCCTGGACTTTGTGAAGGTTGACCCTTTGATGTTTCTGCAAGACCCTGCTCGACTCGACTTCTCCCTTTCAGTTCTGCGCATGTCACGGCTTGACCTGTTCACTTCAACCTTGGGTGATTCAACTCTGAACTTGTCCTTGCCATCACAAAGCCCCGCTTGTCTTGGACCTGTGCCGTCCATCCTGGAATTTGCGAAAGTTGACTCCTCCATGTCACTGCGATCTTACGGATGAATAGGCTCTAGCTTGCTTGTTGTTGGTTTGGCTCGTGCGGGGTTTGTATTTGCGTTGTCACTCATAGACGAAACGCTTTTGGACTTACCCTTGTCTCTTCGCAGCTTTGCTCAGCTCGAATCAGCAGTGCTGGTGTTGGATTACGCGTCGTTTGACTTCTCGCTGTCAGCGCATAACCATGTGAGGTTCGGGTCCATGATGTCCCTCCTGGGGATGGCCAGGTTCGATTACGCGTTCTCGCTCTCCATCCAGGAGTTCGTGTTCCTGGCCTCCTCCTTTTTGCTGCGAAGCTTTGCGCGTCCTGGGTCGGCACTGCTGGCCTTAGATCATACGAGCTCTGGTTCACTGATTTTCTTGCGTAACTCCTGCTGTGTAGACAGTTTCTTGTCGCTTTGTGGCATGGGTTGTTTGAGTTCCTCTCCTTCGCTCTTTAGTGAAGCCCATATTGACTTCTTGCTGTTTCCGAGAAGCTCCTCACATCTTGCGTTTTCAATGTTTGCTTTCTGCTTCGCACACGTGGGTTCATTGGTGTTCATCAGGCAGTTCACACGCCCTGGTTTTTTGCCGCTTGTACCAGGCTCAACCTGTGCGGCATCTGTCTTCTTCCTGTCGGTGGTTGACTCGAGCTATATTGGACCCTCCATGCTGACACAGCAATCTGCAAGGTTGGACCCAGTTCTGTCAGTTTCAGATTTCCTGCATTTGGGTTTGCCTTTGTCAGCGCAACAACCCATGAGAACAGGTCCCGTAGTTCCAACAGTGGGTTTGTCACGCGCAGACTCAGTCTTCTTCCTGCCATTGACAGACTGTTCCCACCTGGGCTTGTTTCTGCTCGCAAGAAGTCTCTCGCGTTTGGACTCGATTTCATCAGCTCTGCGATTTGCATCTATTGGCTCTACTCCATCCTTGCGATCGTTTTGTCACCTGGGTTTTTTGGTATTTGTCTGTGGAATAACGAATCCAGATTTTCCACTGCCACTTCTTTCGCACGTGCATACCGAAAGCTCACCTTCCTTGCAATGCTCCTCTCATCCTGAGCTGGTTCTGTCCATTTCAGATTTCCAAAACATGGGCTTTCCTGTGTCGCCCCGAGATTTCTTTAGAGCGGGTTTGTTGCTCCCAGTGTTTGGGTTGAGCTGTGTGGGCTTTGTGTTCTCACCATTTGTTATTGATGATACCCTTCTAGACCTATCGCTGCCAGCACAAGGCTTCAGCAGACTCGGATTTGTGCCGTCAGTGCTTGACTTCTTCCGCCCAGGCCTGCTGCTTTTTGTGAGACAACTTGCATGTGCAGACTCGGTGGTGCTGGCTCTGGGCCTAACATGTGCAGAATCTGTATCCTCATTGTCCCTCCTGGCTGAAACGCATCTGGAATCATTTTTGTTGCCTCAAAGCTTCGCATGTTTGGACAGCCTTTTGTCGGTCTGCGATGCTTCACACCCGGGAAGTTTTGTGTTGTTGAGGTCACCTGGCCAACCTGACCCAGCGCCACTGATTTTGGGCATCGCTCGTCTAGGGTTTTTGACGTTGCCTCCCGACCATGCAACGATGAACTTCTTGATGTTTCCAAAGAGTTTTGCATGTCTTGGATTTTTGCCTTTTGTCTCGGACTGTTCGCACGTCGACTTTTCCACGTTTCCACGCAGCTTCTCCAGGCTGGGTTTGTTGTCATTTGCGATTGGCCTGGCTCGCGCGGCCTTCGTGTTCTTTCTGTCGGTGTCCGACGTAAGCACACTGGGATCCTTTATGTTCCTGCATGGTTATGCATGATTTGGCTTAGCGGTCTTAGTTTTGGATTCCTTGCATTTGGGTTTTGCAATTTTTTTGAGGAACTCTGCTTGTTTGAGCTTGGGGGTTCCTGTGGCTGGTCTTGGAAAACTAGGCTTGTCACTGTTTTCATGTGATTTCGCATCCCTGAACAGCTTGTCGTCATTGCAATCCCTTGCTTGACTCGACTTGTCGATCTCCGTTTCGAGGTTCGCGCACGTCGATTTGTCTTCGTTGCTTCAAGATGTGACTCGTTTTGATTCGATTCTGTCTGTATCTGGTTTGACGAGAATTGGTTTGGTCTTCTTGCTTCCGGTGATTGACGCTGTGTCAGTCGATTTTTCAGTGCCTGTCAGGAGCTTTGCTTACTCGGGAATAGTGCTGCTTGTGTGTGACTCCACTGCCACGGGCTTCTCCATGCCTATGCAAAGCTTTGGACGTCCAGAGTCAATGATTTCAATCTTTGGCATTGCGTGTGCTGACCCAGTGTTCCCTCTGTCACTTGTGGACACATGCATTCCTGGCTCCAGTTTGTCACTCCGCTCCTTTGCTCGCTTAGACTTTGGACTTTCAGTCTTGGACATGTCACATCCAGGCTCCTTAATGTTTGCAAGGAGCACTGCTTGCTTTGGCTTTGCTCTTTTTGTCATTGGCTTGGTACGAGCCGGCTTCGTGTTCTCGCTTTCTCTGATTGACAGCACAACCCTTGGTTTCTTGCTGCCGACCCGCAGCCTTGCTTGATTAGAACCTGCTCTTCCAGCCCCAGAGGCAAGCCACATGGGCTTCTTAACATCTTTGAGGTCCTCAGTACAACTGGGATTTTTGCCTTTCACCGTTGGTATTGCTTGCCTTGGTCTTGCCTCGTCACCGGTTGATTTTTCAATCGCAGGTTCTCTGCTTTCTGCAAGGTCCTTCAGCCACCTCGAATCTTTTGTTTTGGTCCTTGAGGCCTCACGTTCTGGATCCTCCACGTTGTTACACGGCTCCACGCAATTTGGTCCGATCGTACTCTTGCCAGGTCTGTCACGTGCAGAATCCGTATCCTTGTTGCCGCTGGTGGATGTTGCCACATTGGGCTTCTCTTTATTGGTAAAGTCCTTTGCACAACTGGACTTGCCAACTCTACCACTGGACTTTATCAGTTGTGGCTTTATGGTGTTTGTCAGAAGCTTTGCTTGTCTGGAACTTGCGCCTTTGGTTTCCGAGGTGGCCCACATGGGCTTCTCGATTCCTATCAGAGGCTATGCCAGAGTAGGCCTTTTGCTGCTGACGTTTGGTGGCGTTTGTATAGGCTTCCTGTATTCTCTGTCGGTCATGGACTATCTACACTTGGGATTCACCCTGTTTCTCCAAAGCTTTGCATACCCTGAGTCTGTGGTGCTTCCCCTTAGCAATTGCGCTCTTGAGCCGCCATCGTTTTTGCAATCTTTTGCACGCTCAGACCTCCCTTTGCCTATTTGCGATGCATCACACTTGGGCTTTCCCATGTCCCTGCATTCGTTCGGAAGGTTGGGTAGTGCCTCGTTCGCCTCTGGATTGACTTGCATAGGCCTCGTCTCCTCATTGTTAGTGTTGGATACGGGCAGTTTGGACTTGTCGCCTTTGCTCAGAGGACCTTCCAGATTTGAACTAGCAGTGTTTGTTCTGGACTCTTTGCATCTTGATCTGGGGCCACCTATAAGAGCTTCTGCCCACTTAGGCTTGTTGCTGCTGATCATGGATCGTGCCCATGCTGGATTTTCCATCTTTTTCCAATCCTTTGCGCATTTGGGTCCTGTGATGTCAACCTCTGGGCTCACAAGAGCTGGTTTTGTATCCTTTCTGTTTCTCATTGACACGACCTGCCTTGGACCATTTCCTTTAGTGCGAAGCCTCAGCTAATTGGGATTTGCAGCGTCTGCGTTGGAGACGGTTTGGGTTGGCAGCTCCTCATTGTTGAGACATCCTGCACAGCCAGGGTTCGCAATGAGCTGTCTCGGCCTTGCTCGCACGGGACTGTTGCTGTTGCCCTTCGATGATGCCCGGCTGGGATTTCTGCTGTTGACAAGATCATCCTCCAGGTTGGGCTTCCCACTTTTGGTCTCGGAGCTTGCGCACGTCGACTTCCTGGCTTCACCACAAGGTCATGCGTGTTTTGGACCATCGCTATTGCTCTCCGGCCTAAGTTGTGCAGGATTCGTGTTCTTGCTACCTTTGGTAGATCACGCTTGCATGGGTTTCTCCATGTTCCCAAGGCAGTTTGCACAACTTGCACCAGTGGCGTCGGTGTTGGCTTATTCTAACATGGGTTTCAGCTCATTGTTGCAAGACTTTGCTCGTTCGGGCTTGTTTTTATTGGTACTGGGTGCTACCCGACTTGACAGCTTCTTGTCTTTGTTCGCTGCGTCACAGATTGGATCCTTGCTGTCTTTGAGGAGTCTTGCGTGTCTTGGACTTCCACCCTTGATACCAGACGTAGGACATCTTGATCTGTTGATGTTTCTGCGAGACTTTGCTTGTTTTGAGCCAATTCTGTTGGTGATGGGCTTGACCTGCGCTGGTTTTCTGTTCTCCCTGTTGCTGATGGACACGTGTGAAGCTGGCAGTTCCTTGCTGCTCCGAAGCTCTGCTTGGCTCGGTTTCGCCTTGCTGGTCCTTGGCTTTGGCTCGACTGGCTCATCTTTCTTGCCTCGGAATTTTGCGAAAGCGAACTTGTTTCTGTTGCTTCTTGGTATTGCAAGATCAGAATTTCTGTTGCTTCTGGTGAGTTACGTCAATGTGGGCTTCTTACTTTTGCCACATAGCCTCAGCTGTCTGAACTTGTTCCTGCCAGTCTGTGACTTTAGTCAAACAGATTTCCCATCATTGGCTAGACAACTTGTACGCTTAGACAGTGCACTGAGTGTGGTGGGTCTGTGTCGACTTGACTCGCCACTGCTGCCCTTCGAAAATGCTTTTGTGGACTTGACGCTTTCACCGCGTGCCCCTGCACACCTCGGCTTGGCATTGTTGCTGGTGGATTATTGTCAGGCAGAGCTTACGCTTTCCCTGCGATCCCCTGCGTGCCTAGGCTCTTCCATTTTAATCTTTGACTTTGCTAAGGTTGGCTTTCCCATGTTCTTGCATGACTGTGTCCGGTTGGAATCGCCCGCGTTTACCATGGGCATGTCACGAGTAGGGCCAGTCTTCAGCCTGCCACTGATTGACAAGTGCCATCTAGGCTTCTTGTCTTCGTTACGCAGCTTTGCTTGACCTGATTTGGTCGTTTCAACTTGCTTCGCAACTCATTTGGGCAGCAGTTCATCACTGAGAAACTTTGGAAGGTTCGGATTTTTGTTGCCACTTCTGGGAGTCAGCAGACTTGACCTATTGCCATCATTGTTTGACAATGCCCTGCTTAACTCCTCGATGCTTTTGCACAGCTTTGCATGTCTAGACTTGGTGCTTTTAGTCATTGACCATGCATCCATTGGCTTTCCGTTCTTGGTCCAAAGCTTTGCTCGTCTTGGCCTGCCAATGTTCACCGGCGGCGTGGCCCAAATCCGCTCTCTGAGAGCCCTGTCCGTGGTGGAGATCTCAAATCTTGGATCCTCTTTGTCAGTCCGAAGCTACGTTTGACTCGGCTCACCTTTGTCAGCCCTTCGCTTTGCTCATATTGACTTCTTCACTTCGCTGAGGCAGTATGCTTGCCCAGACCTCCCGATGTTTTTATTTGGCATCAGCTGCATGGGTTCCTTGCCATCGCCCGTTGCTGACGCAAACCTTGATTCACCGTCGCTGCTCAGATGCCTCGCACGTTTGGACTTTCCCTCGTCGGCGCTGGGGCTCGCAGATTTGGAGTTGTTTACTTTTCTCAAGAATTCTGGATGACTAGATCTCCTACTGCTGGTTCTTGGTGTAAGTTGTTTAGGTCCCTTGCTGCTCCTGGTTGGTGCTGCCACCGTGGAATTACCTTTGCTGCCCCACAGCTTCGCACGACCTGAACTGGTGGTGTCGACCTTGATGTCGGCTCCGATTGGCTTCTCGTTTTTTTTGCAAAGTCACATGTGTCTGGACTTCACACCCTTTGTGCTTGGCCTGAGTTGCCCTGGCTTCGTGTTCGTGCTCTCGGTGACCGATGCATCCAGATTTGGCTTCCTGGTATCCGTCAGACAACTCACTTGCTGTGGTAGCTCCCTTTCAGTCTTGAACTTTGGACATTCTGACTCGTCATTCTTGCTCAGAAATTCTGTTCGCGTCGGCTCTACACTTTCTCTCCTTGGTATGTGTTGGCTCGGTTTTCCGTTGTTCTTGTTCCATCATTCTACGGTGGGTTCAAGCCTGTCATTGCACAGCTTCTCATGGCTGGGATTTGTTCTTTTTCCTGTTGACATGATATTCATGGGCTTCATGATGTTCTTGCGAAGCCCTGCACGACTGGACTCCGTGATGTCCGTCTTTGACCACAGTTCCATAGACTTTCTGTTGTCATTGCAACAACATGCTCGTATGGACTTGACAGCATCAGCTCTGGGCATGGCTTGTACGGACTTTCCGCTTCTACTGGTGGAGGTCTCCCGCTTGGGCTCCATGTCATTTCTGCAAAGCCTCGCGTAACTGGGCTTGGCCTTATTGGTGCTTGACTGCACTAATTATGGATCCTCAATGTCTTTGAGATCCTTGGCTTATTCAGGCTTTAGTTTGTCTGTTCTGGCATGCACTAGGGTTGAATTAGTGGTATCCATTTCCGATTTCGCAAGCGTTGACTTGTTTTTGTTTTTGCGTAGCCGTGCACGACTTGATAGTGCATTGTTTTCGTCGGACTGTGCTCATGTTGGCTTTTTAGTATCAGTTCAAAGCTTAGTTCGACTCGCATCAGCCCTGTCTCTACTGGATCCTGCGCCTCTTGACAGTTCAACGTCCTTGCGGTCACTCGCATGATCAGACTTCGTCCTGTCAGCCTTGGACTGTTCTCACTTTGGACCTTTGCCATTTGCGCAACAATCTGTGTGTCCGAACTCCATACTGTTAGTTTTGGGCTGCGCTTGCTGTGAATCTTCGTTCTTGATGCTTGACGTGGTGACCTTAGGTCCAGCTGTTTTTGTGCGATGCTCCGCTTGCTTTAGCTTTGCGCTTTCGGTCTTGAGCTTTGGAAATGTGGGTCTCTCGCTTTCTCTTCAAGACTTTGTGCGAGTTGGTAGCGCTTCGTCAGTGTTTGGACTGGTGAAACTTGGCAGTTGCTACTTTTTGTCCGTTGCGGATTTCTCACGGATGTCCTCATTTCTGTCGGCGCGGTCTTTTGCAAGACTAGACCTGCTCTCGTTGGTGTCGGATCACAGCAGTGCGGGAAGTTCTGTGCTGTTGCAGCAACTCGCTTGCATGGGACTTGTCCTTTCAGCGTTGGGAGTGTCCAAATTCGGCTTCAGCCTGTTGTCATTTGATGCTGGACATCTTGGCTTCCCCATGTTCATTCGCTCCTTCTGCCATTTAGACTCAGCGGCCTTGACGTTGGAGGCTGCAACCATTGGGTCATTTTCGTTTTTGCGCTGCTCTGCTCAGCTTGAATTCGTGCTGTCAGTCCCCAGGTATGCAGAGATTGACTCTTTGCTTTCATTGAGGCAATTCACGTGGCCCGGCTCCATTTCGCTTGTTCCTGGTGTGGCATGTTGCGAACTGCTATTGTCATTGTTGGACCTTGGATTCTTAGGCTCGAGCTTGTCTGTGCGCAGCCCTGCACGAGCAGAACCTTTGATACCTGTCTTCAGGTTCAGTGATCCAGAGCCTTCAGTGCCCTTGCGATGCCATAGCTGCATGGACTTGGTAGTTTTGATTCTGGGGTTAGGCTGCATCGACTTTACCCTGTCCATACTGGATCTTTTACATCTTGACTTCTTCCTATCTTTGCACAGTTCTGCACATTTGGGTTTTGGTGTTTTGCCTTTAGAATGTTCTTCCCTCGATTCCTTTCTGCCGGTCAGATCCTTCGCAAGGTCAGGTTCCTTTCTGCCCGTGGTTTTTGCGAATCATCTCGGCTCTGCATTGCTTCCTCAAAGTCCCGCCAGAATGGACTTGGCTGTTTCAGCACCAGGAGTTTGTTGCATGGGATCCTCATCATTGCTCGTTGATGCTGGGCGTTTAGAATCTTTGACATTCGTGAGAAGCTTTGCCCAACCTGAGCTGCTGTTTCCAATTTTTCGGTATGCGCACATTGAACTGATTCCTTTGCCCAGGAGCATGGGTTGACTAGGATTTATGGCGCTGCTACTTGGTACTGCTTGTATGGATGTCGCAATGTCACCCTCTGACTTTGCCGCTGTGGACTTGACGTTGTTGGCACGAAGCTTCAGTTGCCTTGGTTTTGCCTCGTTGGTTCTCCGTTTCAGTGACTTAGACTCCCTTTTGCTGTTACGGAGCTTCGGACATTTTGGTCTTCTTTTGTCGGTGGTTGGATTTGCACGCCTGGCATCCTTGCTACTGGTGTTTGATGTTGCGACACTGGGATCATCCATTCTGGCCCGAAGCTTCGTCCAAGTTGCCCCAGCACTGTTTGTGTTGGAATTTGCACACCTTGATTTGTTGGCTCTAACTCAAGGCAATGTGTGTATGGGTTTGTCACCGCTTCCAGTGCAATTTATCACACTAGATTTCTTCCTGTCACTGCAATCACCTTCGTGCCTTGGCCTTGCTCCTCCAGTATCAGACCATGCGAATCTTGGATTTGGAATGCCTTTGCAAAGCCCAGCTTGTGCAGATCTTGTACCTTCAGTCTGTGGTTTGGCATGCTTGGGCTTGTTGCTTTCAGTGTCTGACTCTCTACACCTGGAACCTGCGCCATCTTTGCGTAGCTTTTCTCAATTGGGCCTGTTGCCTTTGGCGACGGACTTCGCACACTCAGACAGTCCGCTTCCACCTCAAGGTCCTGCCTGCCTTGAATCGATGTTGTTTTTGTTTGGAGAAACAGGGGTCGAATCGGTGAGCACGTTATCCGCGATTGGAAAGACACATTTGGGCTCTCTGCTGTTGATTCGAAGTTTTGCATGTCTTGGTTTATCTCTGTTGGTCTCCCGCTTTGCACATGTTGGATTTTCAGTTCTTTTGAGAAGTTTGACATGATTTGAATTCGTACTGTCAGCACTCGGTCTGTCCAGACCGGCCTTCCCAGTGTTTCCCTTTGAAGCTGCAACTTTGGAATCGATCCCTTTGGCCAGAAGCTGTGTTCGCACGGGTCTGGCTTTGTTGCTTGTTGACAGCTACTACATTGGTTTTCTCTTGTCTCTCCAAAGTTTTGCGCAACTTGGCTTGCCTTTGTTTGTGCCTGAGGTGGGTCACTCTGGCTTTTCACCGTTGCTGCACAGCTCTGGACATGTGGGCTTTGCATTTTTCGTTTTCGGCGTAGCGTGGTCTGACCTACCAGTGTTGCTCGTAGAAGTCGCACTGATGGCCTCTTTCCTTCCCCTGCAAAGCTTTGCATGTTTGGGTTTGGCTCCCTCAGTGTCGGACCATTCAACTCCAGAAAGTTCCTTTTTGTTGAAAAGTTTGGGTCGCTTTGGCTTGGCACTGCTAGTTGTCGGAATGACTTGTGCAGACCTCTGCATTTCTTTGTTTGATGCAGTCGCCATAGACTCGTCGCCACCAGCCAGAAGTTTTGTGTGTACAGATCCAGTTGTGCCTCTGGTGGAATTTGCTCATTTGGGACTATTGCTTTCAGTGAAGAGCCTTGCACAATCAGGTCCCCACTTGCCAGCGCTAAGGTCTGCAGATTGTGGTTCGTCACCCTTGCTGCAAAGCTTTGCGTGCCTCGATTCAGGATTGTTTGTTTGCGGAGTGGGCCGTTTAGACTTTTTCCTTCTGCTCTTTGACGCCGCTCATGTAGAGCTTCTGCTTTCTTTGCAAAGTTTTGCGCATCTCAACTCTGCAGTCCCTTTGTTGGAGGCAGCCCATCTCGGCTTGTCTGTGCCAGTTCGGTCGCTTGCTCAACCAGATCTTCCCTCACCAGCCTCCCGCTTCGCTGAATTGGGCCCGCTGCTGTCCCTTCGAAGCGCTGGAAGAGTTGACTTTTTGCTTCCAGTGCTAGGCTCAAGTTGCATCGATTCTTCCGTCTTTCTCGTTGATGCGGTTGCTCTCAGCTCTTCACTGTCACTCCATTCCTTTGCACATCCAGGTTTTGCTCTCTCCGTCTTTGAAGCAAGTTCCTTGGGAAGCCCGATGTTTCTGAGAAGCTTCGGATGGCTTGATAGTTTCTCGTCGATCCTGGGACCATGTCGATCAGATTCACCATCATTCCTGTTTGATTGTTCTCATGCAGAATCATCACTTTCCCTGCGGAGCCCTTCTCAACCTGACCCAAGTGTGTCACCCTTGGACTGTTTGAGTGTCGGATCAACGCTCTCGCTTCGAAGCTCTGCATGCTCAGAATCTACGGCCTTTGTTTCCGACCTCAATTCTCTTGGCCCATTTCTGTTTGTAAGACAAATAGCTTGCACCGAAAGTGTGCCTTCAGCGCTTGGCGTGCATTGAATTGGTTTGCTTTTGTCCGTGTTTGATTTTCTACATCTGGAATCAACTCTGCTGCTGCAATCGCTTGCAAGACCAGATCTGCTTCTGTTGGCACTTGATTATGTGGCCTTGGGATCTTTGATTTCCTCGCAAAGCTTTGGATGGCCTGGTTTATTGCTGCCGACCACGTCCAAAGCCAGCTCAGGAAGCTTTTCGTCTTTGTTTGACTGTGCTACAACGGGTTCCGCTGTGTCAGTACGTTCCCTCGGGCACATGGGATTTGCAGTGCCATTGCTTGAACACGGCCATTCAGAACCCTTTTTGTCGGCCCGGTGTTCTGCGCACTTCGATCTGGCTCCACCAGTCGTGGACGTCTCGAATCTAGGGCTTGCTCCTCTGCTTCAAAGCTTGGCATGATCAGATCCGTTACTTTCTGTATGTGGCAGGGCTAACTCCGATTTTTCCCTTTTCCTCTTTGATGCAGGTGTCATGAGTTCATCCCTTTTGCTTCGCAGCCTTTCACAACCCGGCTTGAGTTTGCCAACCTTGGACAATGCACATATCGAATTTCCCCTGTCTCCGAAGTCAATCTCCAGATTGGGTTCATCAGCCTCAACCCTTGGAATGGTATGTCTTGCACTTACAGCATTGATTTTTGATAGCGGCTTGGTGGGTTTACCAGTTCTGGTGCGAAGTATGACGTGACTTGATTTGGTCTCATTTCTCCTGGAATTTGCCCATGCAGACCTGTCACTGTTCCTAAGATCATTTGCACGTTTGGACTTCCTCATTTTGGCCTTCAGAGCTGAACACCTTGGTTCGCTTCTGCTGCTGCATTCCTTTGCTCAATCTGGTAGCGTTCTTTTTGTGCTGGGCGTTTCTCGGCTTGGCTCCTTGTTGTTCCTTTTTGATGCAGCAACCGTTGCCTTTTTTATGCCTTTGAAGAGCCTCAGCTGTCTTGAAAGCATTTTTTTAGTGCTTGACTTCGTATCGGCGGACTTGACCATGCCTCTCAGACACTTCGCGCGATTTGGTTTCACTTTGAGCGTGCTGGGCTGCGGTCAAATGGAACTGTCCTCGTTTGCCTTAGACTTTTTGCATCCAGACCTCCTGATTTTCTCGCAAAGCCCTGCATGTCTTGACTTTGGAATGTCTTCGTCGGAATTTTCGCACCTTGGTCTTCCGTTGTTGGTTCACAGCTCTGCGAGGTCAGGTCTGGTAGTTTTGGCATATGATTTTGCCCATATTGACAGCATTCTGTTGATCCGAAGCTTCTTATGGCCAGGCTTCACTGTATCCAGTAGTGAGGTCTTCCGTCTTGACGACACGTCCTCTGCCACAGCCAGCTTCCGCCTTGGCTTGTCCTTGCCAGTACAAAGTCTTGCCAGATTGGGCTCTATGCTGTTGGTTTCGGATTATGTGACCGTGGGTAGTTTGATGTTGCTGCAATCGCTAGCACGACTTGGAAGCATCTTGTTCGTATGTGGACTTTCCAGAGTGGCTTCGGCGGTTCCACTGTTTGATGCGTCGCACCCCGGTTTGTCCCTGTTCTTACACAGTTTCGTGCAATTGGACAGTGTGATGTTTGCCCTCGAGGCATCGAGTTCAGGATTTCCTCCTTCTATTCGATCTCTTGCCTAATCAGATTTTGCTTTGCTAATTCTGAGAGCCGCAGAAACGGGTTTGCCCATGCTTCCACACAGCATGGTGCGATTTGATCCAATGCCTTCAATTTTGGGCATTTGCAGATCAGGCTCTTTGCCTTCACTCTTTGATGCAGCCCATGTAGACTTGTCGTCGTTGCTAAGGAGCTTGGCTCAGCTTGGTTCCGTGCCGTTGCTCTCAGAAGTTGCTCATTTGGGCTTTTCAATGTTGTTGCATAGCTCTGGGCAACCTGGACCTGTGCCTTCTGCTTATGACTGCACACATGTTGGTAGCCCATCCCTACTGCGGTCGCCTGCCCAACTTGAACCACCACTCTTTGTTTGTGGCATAACCCGTATGGGCAGCTTCGTGCTTCTGCTTGGTGGTGCCTTCATGGACTCACTGCTGTTCTTGAGGTCTTTTGCATATCTTGATCCGTTCTTGTTTACACCATACTTCGCCAGCTTGGGATCGTTGTCTTTGTTGCGGAATATGGCATGTCTGGGAAGCTCTTTGTCCATTCTTGGCATGGTGCGCTGTGCCTCACCGCCCTTTGCCTTTGACTTTTTGCACCTTGGTCCAGCGCTCTTTTTGAGAAGCCCTGCTCAATTGGGACCTGCAACGTCAGCATTGGACTGCTCGCTTTCAGACTTCTCGATTTTGATCCGAAGCTTTGCGCGCCCCGACTTTTGCTTGTTGCCACGAGGAAATCTTGAACATGGCTCTTTGGTGCCTATCAAGAGCTCCCACACCCTTGGATCCACGCCGCTGGTTTTTGGAGTTACATGCATTGCTTCATTGCCGTTAATGTCAGATCTTGCACTTGTGGGCCTTTTGCTGTTGGTGCAAAGCTTTGCCAGATCAGGTTTTCTTGTTTTCGTGCTCTTCTTTGGAGACCTGGGCTCCCTATTGTCTCTCCAAAGCTTGGCGTAACTGGGCCTGACGCCTTCAACCTGTGGACTGACCTGATTGAACTCTTTGGTGCCACCATTCGATAGTGCTGCCCTTGGATTATCACTGTCGATCCACAGCTGCGTTCGACTGGGTTTTGTCTTGTTGCTTCTTGAATTTGCATCTGTCGACAGTTCTATATTCTTGAGGTCATTCGCTTGTTTGGGCTTCTCTCTTTTGGCATTGGATGCAAATCAATTGGACAGTCTGGTGTCCTTGCACAGTTTGGCGTGACCTGGCTTTCCTTCGTCAGTCTGCGGATGCACTCGAATGAACCCGTCACTTTCACCCTTTGGCAATGCCCATCTTGAGCCTTTGCTGCTGCTTCGGTCTCCTGCTCAAGTAGGATCAGTTCTGCCGGTCTTAGACTGTGGTGCCTTCGAACCATCGTTTTTTTCACACAGTTTCGCATGACTCGGCAGTGCTTTGTTGATGCTGGGGGTTTCGCGACTGGCCTTGACAATTTTGGTGTTTGACGCAGTACACATTGATTTTTCCGTGTCCGTGCGCTCCTCAGCTCGTCCGGGTTTGGTGATTTTCTCGCTGGAGTTTGCATCCCTTGACTCTTCGCTTTCAGCCCATAGCCCTGCTCAACTTGACTCTTCGTTGCCGGCATTTAAATTTGGTGATTTCGGGCCACTGCTGTTCCTGCACAGTTTGGCTCAACTTGAAAGCTCTGTGTTTGCCCCAGGCGTCTCTAGACTCGGTCTCTCCTTGTCTATGTTTGATGCTGTCCACATCGACTCCCCTTTGTTGTTGCACAGCTTCTCGTGCATTGGATTTGCAGTGAGCCTGTTGGGCTTGTCTCACCTTGGCCCTTTGATGCTGCTTCGTAGCCTCGCATGATTAGGATCAGTTTTGTTTGTGCTTGAGCTTAGCTCCACTGGCTCGTTTTTGTTGCCACAAGAATTCGCCAGACCCGGCTCTGCTATGCCCATCCTGCGCGGTGTGCGAGTCGACCTTCCTTCATTTGTCTTTGATTTTTTGCACCCAGATTTGGCTCCCTTTCTGAGGACCTTTGCACAATTGGGATTTCTCCTTTCTGTTCCAGACAGCAGCCATTTGGAATCAAGCCTATTCTCGAGAAGCATGGCACATCTCGAATTTATCCTATCACTTGTTGGACTTTTGCGCATGGCATCAGGATTCTTCGTCTTAGAGTCTGCCCATTTGGGTTCGCCCTTGTTTGCACAAAGTACGGTATGTTTTGGATTTTCCACGTCAACTCTTGACCCTTTGCACTTGGGTTTCGTGACACCTCCCAGATCCTTTGCTTGTCCTGGCTTTTCACTCTCCACCTGTGATGCCAATCATCCAGGCTTCTTCATGTCCTTGCAAAGTCACGTATGTCTTGGTTTTGCTCTTTTGATTTGTGGATTGGCCTGCCCTGGATTTCCAGTGCTTCTCCTTGGCGAAGCCCACATAGACTTCCCACTGTTTTTGCAAAGCTTTGCTTGCATGGGTTTGCATGTGTCTGCTTTCAGCTTGAGTCATATGGACTCGCCCCTTCCATCACACAGCTCGGCATGATCTGGCTCCGCCTTCTCAGTTCTTGGCATGGTGCGCTTGTCGTCTACAGTGTTTGTGATGGATAGTGCGCAGCCCGGCTTCACCCTATCAGCCGACAATTTTGTGGAAATCGGCAATGTTCTGTCGATCGTTTGTTGTGTAAATCTGGGACCAGCTGCATCAGCAAGGTCGATGGCGCATCTCGAATTCTTGCCTCCCTCATTGGACCACAGTGCTCTTGACTTCTCGCCATCTTTCAGAAGCATGGCATGCCTAGGTTCTTCTTTTTTGGCCGTGGGGATGTTGCGACCTGCATCTCTCCTGTTTCTTTTGGGTGGTGCAACACTGGACTCATTGACATTACTTCAAAACCTTGCTCGCCTCGGACCAGTTGTGCCAGTGTTCATCGAGTCGCATCTTGACTTTCCTTTGTTGCTACACTCGTTGGCTTATTCGGGCTTGCCGACACTAGCCCCTGGTGTATGCAGGTCAGGCCTCCTCCTGCCACTGTTTGAGTATGCAAATGTTGACCTGTCGCTTCCACTGCACAGTTCCGCTCATTCAGACTTCGTTGCATCTATCTCTGAGTTTATGCATGCTGGACCTTCCATGTTCATCAGAGGTCTCGTATGTCTGGGCTCCTTCTTGTTTGTATTCAATGCCATCAAGTCCGAGAAAACCGAAGTTCTCAGTGTTATACAAACCATGCAGCTGGGTTCTTCTTCGTTGGTGCAATCCCCCGTACACCTTGATTTCCCTCTGTTCACACTGGACTTTGCCATGATTGATTTCTCCTTCTCCATGCGCAGCTTCTCACGCATTGACCTGGCGGTATCAACTCTTGGCATGGCCTGACCGAACAGCTTGTTGCCAATCATTGATAAGGTGGAAATGGGCCCAATGCCTTCGGCCCTTAGCAATATGGAAGTGGGCGGGACAACCTCTCTACTCTGTACTGCTCAACTAGGCTTAAGCCTTTTGTTGAGGAGTTCCGCACGACCTGGATTCTCACTCTTGGTCTTGCAATTTGCACATCCGAATTTGCCAGCGCCGCTGCGGAATTTCGCTCACCTGGGATCTATGTCATTAGTTCTCGGCATCGCATGTTTCGACTTTTTCATGCCCATGTTCGATGCTGCTCATTTCGGCTTTCCGTTGCTGCTGCGCTCCTTTAGCCGCCTGAACTTGGCAATGCCCCTGTTGGACTGCGGACATCTTGGGTTCCCGTTGCTCTTGAGATCCTCTGCCAGACTGGGTCTTGCAGTTTTGGTGGTGGAAGTTGCTTCTTCTGGTTTTCCTCTTCCATTGAGGCAACTTATTCAAATCAGCTCCTCTCTCTTGGTCCTCAGCCAGTTGAGAGTTGGACCTCCGCTCTCACTCTTCTGCGATGCGCAAATTGAACTTTCACCGTCGTTGCATAGTCTTTCATGACCTGATTTTGCCTTGTTCATTTTGGAAGTAGCCCATCTGGAACCATCAATGCTTCTCCAATGCTCTGGGCGGTTTGGCTCCGTGGTTCCTGTCCTGGACTCTTTACATTTGGGCTTGGCTTTACCGATCAGACAATCCGCACGACCTGGCTTTGGAATCTCAATTCTAGGACGCTGTGCGGTGGGACCTTCAATTTTAGCAGTCAGTCTGGCGAACGTGGACAGTTCAGCATCCTTGAGATCATTCGCACAGCTAGGTCCTGTGGCGTTGTTGCCAGGAAGCGCGCATCTTGGATTTCTGCTTCCTGTGCGTAGCTTTGCACGCTTAGGACCTTTGATCTTGGTTCTTGAACTCGGACACCTCGGCTTGCTTATGTCACTGCAATCATTAGGTCATTTAGATTTCTCTCTCTCTGCATTGGGCTTGGCAAGAATGGGATCTTGCTTCTTTGCATTTGACGCAATGCATTTGGACTTGCCGGTTTTTGTGCGAAGTACGGTCCGATTAGAATTTGCTCCATTTCTCGTGGAGTTTGCACACCTCGGGCCAGTTGTTCTGCTGAGAAGTCCTGCGTGTTTTGACTTTGCGACGTCCGTGTTGGATTTCTTGCACCTTGGTAGCACCTTGCTGTTGCGAAGCTCCTGCAAGATGGGCTTTCTGATTTCTACATTCGAGGGCGCTCGCACTGGTGGAGGATCATTTGTCGTGAATTCCGCTACTACAGGCTTTCCGGCCTTGCTTAGATCGTTTGCTCGGCTCGGTGGATACTTATCCATCCTTGAGCAAGCGCATGTAGGCTTTTTGGTGCTCATGCGCAGCTTCCTTCACGTGGACTTTGCAATGCCAATCTTCGATTTTGCGCACATAGGATCTTTGACGTCTCTTCAAGGCTTTATGTGACTCGATCTCTTGATTTTCGTCCACAACGCAGCTAAGGCTGGATTGACCTTGTCAGCCGGGGCGGTGAGTATCACCTCACTGAGCGTCTATGGATCCTGTCTTGGCGGAAAGTTCTCCGTAGTGGGAATTTCAAACTTGGACTTTTCGGTGTTGACGCACAGCTTTGCACACTTGGATTTTGCACTGTCTGTGCTAGACCCCGGGCATTTCGAATCTTCAATATTCGTACAAACATCTGCTTGCTTGGGCTTGATGACATTGGCATGTGGCTGGGCGAAATTTGAATCCTTGGTATCTCTCTTTGGCCTTGCGACAGTGGGATTCTTGGTTTCCTTGCGGTCTTACGCACATCTTGGCCCTGCCCTGTCAGTCCTTGAATGTTCCACTATCGACTTTCCGATTTCGGTGCAATCTTTTGGACGGACGGGTTCCGCTGTCTTGGTCTTTGACTTTATCCACATGGGCCTTTTGTTGCTGGTGCCCTCCTCAGGGGAAGAGTCACTATGAACAGTTGAATGCAGCAGTAACATGTAATATAATGTAATTAATATAGAGTTTCAAAAAATCTGACACTTAATTCAATCCATCATGATGGCAAAGTATTGGCTTTTCAGTTTATTTGCTGCCAACTCGCTTCGCTCAAGCTATGCTGTTTTGCCAGAAAGAATTAAAGAATTGTTTGCTTGAAGACCTTGATAATATGGCATAGCAAATATGGCACAGCAAGCGTTCGAATCTTTGTGATCCTTGTGATGTCAGTGGACAGGACCCTTCCGAACTCTTGCTTTTCAGTCTATCAAAACTTTGATGTCAGGTCCTGCATACGATACTTACATATACTTATGATACGACACTTTCCCGGTACTTTCCATGATTTCCACCACCTGGAACCGCCCACCTGCATCCAGCTGCATCCACCTGCCACCTTTTTTTCCGTGTGAGGTGCGGAGCCTCATATGGCCTGACTTCTGCCCGTCCGTCAGCGGCTTCTTCATGGTAGGAAGCGCCTTCCCAGTGATCCAACAGTCCTGCCTCGGCTCCTTGATTTTGGTCAGGAGAGGATACGGCGGATACGGATCTCCATCGGTGAGAATCATCCCTGGCCCAGCTCATCGATGATTGGATGAGAAATGGATCAGATCAAATCCCATGAACTAAGGGGAATCATGCTCACATGGCCGAACTTTGATGAAGTTAGTGAATTATGATGAGTTTTATCCCGATGGAAGCGTGATGCAATTGAAGATTGAAGATGATTGTTCTTGGGCGAATTGAAGGTAAGAGGTTCAGAATGAAAGACATTGGCAGACTCATGCGATTCTCCGGATACTTTTCTGGAGATAGAAATCTGATTTGCCAACGTGATTTCATATACTTGGTCCATTTGGTTCATTTCATTTCCATACCTGGGATGTTGATCCCCGTCGGATGTGTTCAGAGGGTCCATTTCGTACACGGATTTTTCCATCAATGCTGCAAAATAGCCCTTCTAATGGGAAACATGATAACCAACCAAATGATCTCTTGAGTAGTCTCCACTTTATCCAATTTGGTCCAATTTTCAATTCAGACCCCACAAAAATTCTGAAAAGGTTCCAACGGCTCGCAGGAGTCTCACTCGCTCAGCGCCTCCCATGTTGGCGCTTGACTTCGTTCATCCAAACTCCAGCCTGCTGTGACTTGGTTGTGACAGATGTGGGGATGGCTACCAAATAGCTACCATGTTTAGGGGGATGAACATCCGTAACTATATACCAGATATTCTGATGCTAGGAGTTATGGATGTTTCAACATTTTAACGCATTCCCAGGTGATCAATTGTGATGTTTACTGACTTGTTAAGACATATTGTGACTTTTCTTACAGCTCTTTGTCGATTCATCCTCCATTCATCATCTGTCAATTCATCCCAGTTTGTCTTGGAACAATCAATCATCCATCCACTTTCATCCACTTTCATCCACTTTCATCCACCATCATCATCCATCATCCACATTTAACATGATCATCCTCCCATCCATCCCAATAACGAAAAAACACCCAGAAAAATTGGGGGGGGTTCTCGTCCATACATCATTGAAATCACCATCAAATCACCATTCAATCACCATCAATATCCCCATGAAATCACCACAAAAACAACCGATCCCAGGTTACGTGGCTTTGCTCATATGGGTTTCACCTCATCCGTCTTGGCACCGGTGATCTGCGGCTCCACCTCATCGGTGGTCACGGCGGCGCAGTTCGCCAAATTCCCGGTGACTGGCGCCTTGGCACCGATGATCTGCCGCTATAGCAGCTATGAGTTTTGACGAATATTATACACTTGTACAATACTATATATCTATCATACTCTATCATTATCTATCTATGTAGGATTCAATGTCTGTTTTTTTGCTGTGTATGCATTTGACATTATTCACATAATGTCAATTCATACAATTGATGGTAGAATTTTGTGCCATATTTGGGACATGTCTTTATTCTTCGCTGTTTGTTTTCGGGCCAAGGTATCACTGCCCTGGGATCCTCAACGTCGTTGCGGAACTCTGCACGACCAGACTTCAGCCTTCCAGCCCTAGGCGAGGTGTTGAGATCGTCCATGGGGGCTGATTTCATGGGAATTTCATGGTGTTTTACCCTCTGGTAATTCAAGAGTTTGCTATTGAAGATGGCCATTTATATCATCTTGATGATGATTTTCCAGTTCGCTTTTTGGATGTTTACCAGAGGGTAATGGGATTTCACCAACAAACATGGTGACACAATGATGATTTCATAGGATTTCAGTGGCTTTCTTAAGTCATGGAGGATCCCCAACACAAACCATGTCACCATGGTTGTTTGAATACTAAGTCGTGGTCGTTTCTGACTTGGATGATAACTCGGATACCCTCATGTGTCAAGATCAGTCACCGAAGATTGACCTTTGGATCCATGAACCAGCTGCACAGGTGTGGTATGTGGGAGTCTCAGTTCGCTTCGCCATGAGGGCCGCGTTTTGAAAGCACATTATCTATATATACATAGTACATATACATATTAAATATATTGTATTCTAGATACAAAGATTGAATTGGGAAATATTTTTTAGAAACATGTTCTGTTCCAAGGCAGTTCAGTTTGAGGGATGCAGATGTGTTCAGCCACTGATAGGTTCAAAAATGTATCTATTTGAATAACCCCCCCGAAAATGAATGGGTAAATTTGCTTGAATGCTGGACATGAGGACGTCGGTGGGTCCATTATTTGTCTCATGCTTCGTTTTGAATCCTTTGGAAACAACAATTGACAAACTGGTTGTTGATGAGAAAAGTATCGAAAACCACTACATCTGTGATCGCTGCGACCTTGACCAAACTTGACCACAAAAATCTCGTTGTTGAGAAAAGAAGCATAGAAAACCTGCCGGTAGACCACCATTTCTAAAGCTTTTTCCATGAATTTCCTATGATTTATAGGGCATTTTCCATTGCCATTGGTCAACTTCCCAGCTTCTCTCCCCATGTGATGAGGTATGGGATCCTTTTTGTCCGTGCTTTCCTTCGCGCACATGGACTCTTCCGTCTCTGCAAGGAGCTTCTGGCTGGGGAAAGCAATGTGACTGGAAACAGAATCGATATAAATATAGTATACTATTATAGCTATCTAAAATTACCTGAAACTATCTATAACTATCTACAATTATCTATATACATCTATATACCTATCTATATGTACAACAAAAATTGCCAACGTGTTTCAACATTTTCCATCTATTCTCATTAGATCTTCACACCTCATACCACAACACACTGCAGCATTGCAGGAGCTTTGCGCATCCAGAGCCAGCAGTGCTGGCGCCATACCCAGGGGGGCGGAATATGTCAAAGCCATCATAGGAGATGGGGAGATGGAATAGATAGTAAAACCAAATATATCTATATATATATATATACGCACATTATGTACATGTGAGTCTTAAATTGCTTTCGGATCCAATCCAGTGGTCAGACACGTCGCAGCCACCGAGGCCCTTGATCGCGTCCACCTGAGCTCCCCGCTGTTTTTACACGGCTTCGTCCGTGTGGGTTTTGCCTTCTCGGTGCTTGGCACCACCAAGTCTGAAGCTCGACTCGCGACTCAAAACTCGAAGTTTGGATCAAATTCTGTGGTAAAATACTGGTAAGACATTTTCAGATATTTTCACCAATTTTATTGGGCATTTCTGTATCAACCTAAGATGTTCCAATTTTCAAAATGCATGCTCGCACACTACCGCACGTAGTTCAGCTAGCGAAACATTTGGAACGCATTGATAAACCTCTGATATTCGCTGATAGAATCATCATTTTCCATCATTTTCCCCATATTTTTCCATGATATTTCCCCTGCATTTCCGAATTTTCCAAATGACCTGAAGATGGTTGGGTTTTTGATCCCCTCGAGGCTCGGCTCCGTTGGCTTCTTTAGCCTCTCAGTCCGGTGACCCGGAACGACCACGGCTCGGTGATGGAGAGGCCACTGGGAAAATCCACCGGAAAGCGCTCGGATTTTCCCATCGATTTTTCCCATGATTTTTGATACATTTTGATGGGGTCCCGTAGAATTCGTGCCGGCAATCTGGTGATATCCAGTGGTGAATTGCGGTGTGGAACCTCATGAAAGCTGCTCAAGCTGAGGTCTTGAGCTTCTCCAACCTTGATTTTTTGGTGTTGGTCAGGAGAATGGCGACAGTTGTGGAGAACAGAACTGATTTGCTGCAGACACCATGTAGAATTACTGCATAGCAAACCACAAACACCAACAGTTTCTGGATTTGACCAAGGCAATGACTTTACAATAGACTGAGTTGATTTATATCACTTTACAATTGACTGATAGCTGACAAAGCTGACATAGCTCCGTTTCATATCTGATCAGCTGTTGGACATCGATGCGACAGGAGCTTTGCCTGTCTCGACCTTGCCTTGTCAATTTTGCGTTTCGGGCACTTTGGTTTTCCCACATCACCGCGAAGTTGTCCGGCAGCCTGGTATCACATCCAGCATCATCCGAGTTTTTGTCAGCATCGAAACGTTGCGAAGCTTTGTCCAAAATGCACAGCTGGAGCACACCATGCTCTCTGGACTCTCTTGAGGTGCATGACTTGGTTTACTGCTTTCACTCTTCTCACTGCTGCTTGGCGAATGAGGGTCCAGCTATCGGGGCTGCGTGTTTTGGGTATGGTGGGTGGTCAGAAGTATCAACCAAGATGGATGGTTCAATAGCCAGCATGTCCAGTCGTGTGAGTCCGTTGGCACCCAATTTTGAGCCCTACCCACCTGGTTACCGCTGATTTCTAAATGTTTCCAAGCTCTTCTCTGAACCCATCGAATCGTCCAGGAGTGAATTCCTGCAGCACCAGCTTAGGCACCTTAGGCACCGTAGGCACCGTAGGCCTTAAACCAAAGCACCAAGGACGCGCTATGAATCTTCGATTTCAGCCCGGCAGCCTAGGGGCATTTGAAGCAATGCAGCTTTACATTGTAGCTGTTGGACGAGTTCAATCAGTCGAACGAGTCGTTGGTTCCAACATGTTCCAACATGTTCCAACATGTTCCAACATGTTCCAACATGTTCCAACTCCAGGCCTTTGATTTCGCACACTTCGGCTCTTCTTTGTCGATCCGTAGCTCCGTACAGCTTGGCAGCAGTCGGGGAGCCCAGGGAAGCCCAGGGAAGCCCAGGGAAGACATGATGATGTCCTCATATGTCCTCCGTAACGGGCTTGAGATTTTCTGGAGGCAATGGAAGTTTCTGCCTTTCCAACATTTTCCAACAGCAGATTCTTGCCAAGTCTTGCCATGTTGAAACGATCCAAAAGTAGCTCAGGCCTGAGTGCTGCCGGCACACTTCAAGTGCCCAACACCGTGTCCTTCAGCCCCAACTCGTGCGCCCAAGTTTTTCCGCCCATTTTTTCGGGCGGGTTGTGGGATGTTGTGGGACTTTCATTAAACCCGTTAAACTTTGATTATCATTACCATTATTACCATTAAAACGTTGTGGGATTATGATTGAGCTATAGAACCATATTAAACCATACAATACTGATTGTCGCTAGATTATTCTTACACCCATTAAACTTTTGTTAAACTCATAAAATTCATGTCTTCAAGCTCTGAACAGAGCTGCCCAGAGCACCTGTGGCGCTTGACATGGCAGGTACATGTACTACACTGGAACGCAGATTCAGTGGTACATGGCGGGCACCAGAGTCACTGGGCTGCAAGTGTAGTTCGAATCACTCCATTTGAACATGACGCCAAATCGTGAACCCTTTACATCGATGTTTTTTTTGGACTAAGATCGGATGGTAATGACACAGAAATTGTTTGTTCATTGATACCGATTGATACCCTTCAAATTTGATCTGCATAATTGCCGCCGCCGTGCGAGGTTCTAGCCTTTGATGGCTCAGGAGGAACCCTCCACAACACCTGGGTATCCAACACCGTTCTGCCACTTGGCGGCTTTGTTCAAACCGGCACTGGTACCGCGACAAAATATCGCCCAAAATTGCCATTTTGATGGGGACATGATGATTAAGCACTATTAAGCACTGGATGTTGGTGTACATTGGTGTACCCCAATTGAGGACAAACCCGTATTTTGTCCAACAACCAGCTGCTGTTTGTTTGTTTCTTACCTCCATATCCAACACTTGCGTTGTGAATTCAAATTGAGGCGACCACACTGCTGTGGTCGTTGCATGGACAAGGATTCTGCGCCATTTGTGCATATGTGAGATCTTTGCACAAAAGAACAGTATGCCGTTTGTTTGATGTTCATTGATGGTCAGTCAATCCCCAGTATCATCCATTATCCCTATTGGAATCCCCATAGCTGATGTCTAGATCCTGGTACTATCCCACATTCCCGCGTGTGGCAGCAGTTTCTTCGTGATCTCATGTCATGCTGAGGACGGTGTCAGACCGGCGCTTGAAGAAGGACATCAAGCCTCTTCAGCGCAGTCTGAGGGATCTGTTGACTCCACAGGCGATGGAAATCCACATTTTGGAACCACCAATGGATCCGAAATCCCGCTATTTTTGGTGGAGAGCTACCAGCATTTGCCAGCACCATCTGGGACAGGCGTCAGAGCCAGATGTTGCTACCGCAGCCCCAGCGGGTGCACCCAAGGCATGGAGAAGATGGACCAGGAAACATGAGAAAATCGACAGATATTGACTGAAAATCGACAGATTTATGGAATTATTTATAGTTCCTATATTCATTTTTCCAGAGTTTCACTGTCTATGTTTGTTTTTTTCCGGAATTGGAGATCCATCCATGCAGCTCCAATGAAAACATCTCAGAACGGATCAGGGTGAAGATGCTGGAGCACTGTGGATGCTGCGGTTGGGAGCCTCAACTCGTGCCAGCCGCAACGGATGCAACGGGATCGGGGAAGATTCCAGCTGCGACAGCGAGGCAACTTCGACCAGTGTCCTACTACTTCAAGAAGGGCAGCGAGTCGAAGTACATGCGATTCGGCTTCATCGGTCCACACCTGAGGAAAAAAGATGTGGAACTCGTACCAAATTGTGAACTCGTTCGGCTTCATTCCGGTGGATGTTTGTTCTTCGCCTGCTGTTGATGCTCCATGTAGATCAGATTCAGAATCTATCTATATGTTATATATATATATAACATATATATATGTTATATATATATATATGTTATATATATGTTATATATATGTTATATATATATATGTTATATATATACATGTTATATATATATGTGTTATATACATGTTATATATATATATATATATGTTATATATATATATATGTTATATATATATATATGTTATATATATATATGTTGTATATATATATATATGTTATATATATATGTAAATTATGCACGTGTAATTATATTGGATATGTCTTTGCATAAGCGCCCCCTTGCGACCCCCTTGCGACTCGCATCATGCACCCGCCCTGCTTAGCCGATGAGCTGGAGTCCGTGGTTCCACAGGTGGTACGTCAGGGACGTGGGGCGCCAAGGTTTCCCAAGAGAACAGCGTCGACACAGCTTGGGGTTTTGAAGATTGGGTAGATATGGTTACTGTAGGATTGGTTGGGTATGTTAGGTGTTAGGCATGCTAGATGGATTTGGATGGATGTGGATGGGGTAGCTCCACAATTTCACTTTGAACTTGGCGCCTTTTTCAACGTGTAGCAATACTGTTGTAACAGGTCAACACTTGGAGGATTGTCTTTGTGTGGAATAAGGCCGAGGTTTGAAGGTTTCATAGACCCTGAGTTTTGAGGAAGTGACGAGCTGTCCAACCCCAAGTCTGTGGTCTACACCGTCCGGGCCTTTGGTAGCCGGCGTGACCATGGCACCATGCATGGAAGATCATGCAGATCAGCCGGATGTCTCGTGATGCGTTGCATTGTGTTCAAACTTCATCGCCGATATCAGGACTTGATCGCCTTGCTCACTGCCGCGGCGCAAGGCAACCTTGGGTTTGAGGTTTATCTGCGATGGTACATTAACGTGTCAGTTTGTATGTACTGATGCTGATGCACTGCTTTGGATGGCGATTTTTCTGGGGATGTCTTGATTCAATACAATTGATGTTTTTGGAAACAATGGCATTGTAATGGTGTGTCAATGGTAAGTTACTGGTCAATTACTGGGATTCATCTCTTCCAGGCAGATTCCAAGTCGTTTTTGCCAGGCCAACAGCAGGTCATTGAGCGGCAACAGGGCCGAATGGCCGGGACGCCCATATGTGGTTCAAGAGCGACAAAAGGGGATGGGAGAACCCTGGGGATATTCAAACAAATGAAAAGCCATGGATATAAATATGAGATATTTGCGGATATTTCAGATATTTGTGAAAAAAATATGGGATATTTGGGATTTGGTGGATATTGTATGAACTATGGGATATCAACATACATTTTATAATGAATTCGCGACGCAGATTTAGCTCTGAGTCTCCAAGTTTCGATGCTGGTACCCAAGGACAAGCTTCTCAGCGACTTCGCGTCCTTGAAGACGGAACTGGTGAACTTGAAGCAGGTCACAACATGAGACCATGAGAGTCATGAGACCAATCCTGTTCGCTTTGATAAGTCAAGGGTGCCAAAAACGTGCCACGGCTACGGCATGGTCCTACTGGATTGGAAGACAGTGGTTTTCCGCTTGTAACGTTCCAAGTTGACTTCTCGGTCAATTGCGTATACAGCATCATTCACACTGCTCTAGAATCCAGGGTGTCATGCCATGCCATGTGTGTAAGAACTGCCAATGAATTAAAGGAACATTCTTCTCCTATCTTTTCCTCCTTATGATCATTATCGCCATCAGTAATGATTCGTCTTGCTGGATGGTGTTGAAGAGCACTTCAAACGGACAAACGGTGACAACAGCTGCTGTATTTGTTCGCAAGGAAGAGTTCGAAGTTCCACGCAAGAACCTGCGGGGCGAGAAGAAAAAGAAGAAGTCGTTTCTCGGTGTGAGGATAGTCAGTTTGTGACTTTTGTGACTTTTGTGACTGGGAATCCTTGATAAGACATGATAAAACTGGAAGTCTTGGCATTGTCATAGAATGGTCACAGAATTACATGAAGTCCAAAGCTCCAAGTGACCAAGTGACTCGTTTGAATACTATGCTCAGACCGTCTCCCACTGCTCATGAGCACAAATTTTTTGCCCGATGTTTGGGGAGAGACCAGGTGCCTGTGGGTGGAAACCTTTGACACCAAGGAAATCCGGTAAAGGCGCAAAAAAACCAAAAGCGGAGCTCACCGACACGCGGCTCGGCAGAATTCGAGTTTTCCAACACATGGCACTGAAAAAAACATCGAAAACGGTCCCAAATGTCCCAATGGGCTAAGCGGCCAAACCTCACCACTTCCAGGAGCGCGACCGAGAATGCGACCAATGTGACCAACCTCACTAACACCACTGAGTTTGGACCTTAGCAACTGGGAATAGCTCAAAAACACATCATTTAAGACTTATCAGCCCCTGAACAATAAAGAATGGATCGTTTCATTTGTATTCATTTGTGGTTTCTGATTAAAGATTAAATCCCCAAAGTTGATGATTTCACTCATGATTTATCATGATTTCTTCAAAGTGACCAGCTGTGGGTTTTAGCCGCTTCGCTCTGAGGTCCTGGGGCGGCCTTATCTGACCCGCGGCTCTGACCGCCCGGAGCCACAGGGCTCCCATACCACCGAATCATGGGATGATTCCACTTGACCTTTTTTTGACATTTTTTTTTTGGGTATATCTTTAGAATATTTATATATTGAAATATTATACAACCCAGATAACTAGTACTACTCAGTACACATATTTCTTTGAAATGGCTTGAAGGTACTCACTGCCATTGCTCTGAGGTCACTTCAGCCTCCGCGGCGGCAGAGCAGATCGCGGGCGCTGCCGCCACCAGGGCTCCGCAATGGCGTTGAGCTGGGGTGGTCCGGGATCTCAGTGGATTTCAGCAGATTTCACCTGGATTTTGGTGGTTAGATACCAAATCCCCAGAAAACCGGGAAAAAGTTATTGTGGACATGGTTCAGTGATGGCAAGCTGGCTGATGGTAATGATTTACCATGAAACATAGTGATTTTGCAATGACGCCCCAGAAATAGGAATGAGCCATGCCCAAACCATCCCAACTTTGCTGCGTTTTACCAGGGATAGTATGCAAATCTAGTGGGTAAATGTGGTAAACAAAGTAGCACAGATTTTGAAGAGCTAAATTATCCAAGGTGAGCCATACCGTTCATCCTCGTGGTTGACGGTGATTTTCCATAGCTTTATCATGGAAAAAAGAAACGATGCAGGATAGTACAGGCTGACAGGTCTTTGATCCATATTCAGATTGGAAGAGGTCAGGAACTAACAATATTATGGGGCCTATTATGGGGTAAGGCGCGTCCTGTCTTTATGGGTCAGGAGTAGTCTTTTACGCAGAATCGCCAAGGTAAGGCGCGTCTGGGCGCCTCGCCGCACGAGTCACTTCGTGTCCGGAGACCCAGAGTCAGGTGCTTCCTCGGTGGATGTGTTAGTTGGAATATGTTGATGGTGACACTTGGAGGCAGCTTACGGAAGCAGATGATCTTCAGATGGCTTTGTTTTGCCTCATGATAGATACGTATATGATCGTAATAATACACATTATATATATATATATATGCCCATTATATGTAGTTGTTACAGTTGTTGTTTTCCCCCTGGCCTGCAGGCAGTGCCGTCTCTCTGCGAGGGATCTCCTCGTGAGGCCAATCAGTGGATGTGTCAATGGGGTATACCCCCCGAACGGATATTGAATTGGGGTACATACCCCATTTTTAGACAAATCCAGTGGACATCAGTTGAGGTGACGAACAGTTGCAAGATGAATTTTGATTTTTGGAATCTCACGAAGCTGCATTGGTGACCGGGAAGAATAGGTCTTGACGTTGCCAGGCTGGCTCTTTGGAGTGGCGCGCCTGTCCCGAGAGGCAGGATGTCATTAGTCTTTGCGCAGCCGCTCAACTAATCTTTCAGATGTCAGACTCACAGAATCCTTCATCTAAGAACTTTCATCAGTTGAAAATAAGTTCAATCATATATATATATATATATATGTGGCTTATCATTTTGTCCACTGCATGATAAGCTGATGAGTTGCTGCATTGAGGGATTTGTGCGACCTTGCGAGGTGAGAGAGATACCAGCCAAGACAGTCTGGAACCTGAGATGTTTCCAAGGAAATGGTGAGAAGATCATGTTGCAAACCTCTACCCCAAATTCCACAAACCATCGAAAACTACACCGGACCATACCCCATTCACATCCATTCGCATCCATTTCACTGTTCTTTTTGGCGGGGGCGGGGGAGTATATGAAAGGACCAATTTGACCCAGAAAAGCGCGACAGATCTGGCGGTTTTTCCAGAAATTCACTGAGGTCGGCCCAGCTTGGGGGCCTTGTCCGTGGCTGAAGAAATTTTGAGTGCCCCCACTCAGCTGGATGAAATGACGGCATTCAACGGAGATCCCCAGAGCTGCAGACAGCTTCAACATAGCTGGAGATCACTTCGAACATGTAAGTACTACTACTATATACTACTGCTACTCATCCAGTTGAGTTTAGACTGACGTTCCCAAACGGGACGGGAAAGAAGATGTGGGGGCACTTTTGAATGATCAAATCCCTCCAGCAGAGAGTCTCAACAAGCAACTAATGACTCGACAGAAGCATGCTATATCATTTTATTGATATGGCAAAGATTGGCAAAGATGAACAGATAGTTCGTTTTGAGGAGGTGCTGGGCTCTACAAGTGCGAAAAAAAATCAATGATCAAAGATCCCTTGATTCCCTAAATCAGATCTGAGAGAATGGATGAGCTTGGGCACCTTCTCAGAACGTTCATTGCCTCTCTTTGAAGGGATATGGTCATTCATCATTAAAGCCAGCGAAAAAGCGGATTTGCACCACACATTTCTCGCACTGAGTCAAGAAACGTCTAGGAGAGAGCAAGACAGCAAACTGATACTCGTTTTTTCATTTCTCGCCATTTTTGGTCTTCTAGAATGTGCCGTGCTTGAGCCAGTACAGGCAAAGACTAAGCTGAACCAATTTTCATCATTTGTTTTACATCTTGGACTTCCTGTACTCATGTTCCAACAGAGGTTACCTTGCACATCCAAACATTGGTATTGGCCCCGATTATCTTGCCTTCTTTCAACAACCATAGCCACCTTGCAATATGTTCATTCGGTTTTGCAAACCACTGGTAACACGAGAAGAACAAGTCTCCCAGAATTGATTCGAGGGAACATACAAAGGTAACATTCATGGTTCTCATTGGTTTTCTCTGAAGAACCCCTACATCAACATCCATGTGTTCGTTTTCTTGTGGATATATAAGCATAGTTATAGGGGTCATATTCCAACTTGTGGGGGATATGACCAGAGTTGTTATCCATGAAAACTACCCCAATCCATTGAAGTTCCAATGATTTCAACATATTTCAACATCCATTCGATCCATGTGTCCGGTGCAGTCGCTGTTTCGCTGCCACTTGGCGCCTTCATGGGATGCCCGAGGGCAGTCGGCCGCCGGTGTTCAAAAAACGCTGCACGCAGTGGGTGGTGTGGGTCATTCAAAGATGATGATGTCGTGGTGGTGAAAAATCATAACGATCATCATAATATTGATGATCATGACGATGTGGTGGTGGTGCGGATGAGGATGAGGATGGGGATGACGAGGATGAGCCTGTGATACCGGTTGCATGATTTAGTCCTGGTGCGGGTGATGTTGACCATGTTCGCGATTGTCTCATAGAGGAAACAAATATGTGATTGCAAAGCTGCTTTTCATCAAATGGCAAGTGGGTAAGTGGATTGAGCTGCCATCAAAATAGCAGCTGCCCAAAATTTTTGGGGGTATGCGACATCAAGTTGACATCCAGCTGATTCTGAGGACCAGGTTCTCCTCGGAGATCTGAATTACGACTCCGTGGCCATATCTCAGCTCAGGGATGAAGGGTGGCATAGAGAGGTAGCAAAAGGCCAACCGCCACGCGTGGCCGTCCCTCGGACCTGTTTGATGCCATTTCGGTCCATGGCCATATTTGGCCATTGATTCTTGGGTTGGGTCACGTTGGGTTGATGTCTTGTAATGACTTTTGCCTTTCAAAGTTTGGTTTTGTTGCTTGGTGTGACATGTACAGCTTTATGTGGCATTGGTAGATCCTACTGGCCAGGCATATGCGATATGCGCCCGTGGATACTTCTCCTTGCCCGGAAACCAATTTCAGTGGGTCGCATCTGCCAAAAAGCACCAAATGGCTTCACGAAGAACATTTTGACTGTAAATTACAATATAATGTATACGATTGTATACTTATATAATTATATCTTTGCATCTGTAGTAGATAACGCATATTACAGTCCAATATGGAGACCCAACATTTAACTTGGGTGTAACTTTTCTCAATTTTTTCCCATGACCACTGTGCGGGGGGTGACGTTGCACCGCAGCTATGCTCTGGATTCTGTAATCTGTGTGGAACATGCTTACGATGCGTTGCACATAGGCATGACAAAGCTGAATTCTGGATTCATCAGGGTTTCTGGATCCATCGTCCATCATGAATCCCACCGATTCATCATGAATCATCACTCTTCAGTGCATCAAGAATCTCCTTCCAAGGCTTGCCTGAGCGCTCTAATACCAAGAGCAGCTTCATGGCTTCTAGTTCCTTGGTGCTGTGAAACTGACTGGAGCAGCAACTTGAACTGATGATTTCAATGGGCCGATTCTTTAGAGAAGGCCCAGAAGGCTCACGGTTTTTGAAAGCAGTTCGTTGATCCAAGAGACACAGCGTTCGCCAAACCTGGATGAACTCAGAAGAAGATACTAGAGATATCATGAGATATCTGTGCTCAGCGGTTTTGATCAATGCGAAGGAACACATTTAAAAAAAGAGTCAATATGATCCCAATTGTTTCTTGTGTTTCCTTGATTTGCAAAATCAAACATTCTGCAACTTGCTGTTCTCCTTTCGAAGCCTGCTATCATCCTGCTGCGATTGGCCACGGCCATTGTCATATTACAGGGTTTTCTGAAGACATCCTCCTCGAAGTATGGGCCGTATGGGTCATAATTGGTGGGTATATACCCACAAAATCGTTGGACGGTGTTGGATGGTTTGTAGCCTCAAATTCGCCAGAAAGGGCTACGGAATCCCAAATTTCGATCCATATGAATTCCATACATTATACATTCATTTTTGTTCAGAAAACAACTCTGGGAAGCTGAGCTGTAGAAGATTGTGACCTTCGACATCCTTTGACCCTTTCCCTTTGTCGGACTGAACTCTAAATGTCCCACGTTTTTTTCTAGCGCTTCTGGTGGAGAATTTTGAACACAGATTCACCTTCTCGCTCACCAAGGTCAATGCAACAGGACAAAGTTCCGGCAAGTGGGAGAATGAAATTCATGCCGATTGAAGCTCAAATTGGTCTTTGGAAAGGGGTGTTCTGGAGATCATTCTGGGCGATTTTATTGAAACGAGGTCGGATTGTTTTTGAGTACTGATATCAATTGATATCAGATATCAGGAGATCTGTGAGATGAGTGAGATTCTGCACAGTGCTGGAAGCTTCACCCCTTGACCTTTACAAAGAACTAGGATTGCAACAAGCACATGTGACCCAGATGTGACTCAGATGTGACCCAGACGTGACCCACATGGAAAACAACACTTCAAACAACTGCGCAGGAGACATCCAGTTGCCTTGAGCAGTGTTCAAAACCTTGGTTGGTGGATGATTATAGGGGATTATACTACCCAATATACTGGTGATTACAATAATCCAATAGGGGAACCTATATTGAACAACCAGTATAATGGAATGAGAAAGGGATTTTGAACACTGCTCACTTGGACTTGGGATATTTGGACCTTGAGAATCCATACGGAAATTGCCGGATACTGTGCCCGATCCCATTTCTTTGAGGATGCGGTCTCCATCAGGACATCATGCAACAGACCGTGATTTCAGGTTTTGTTAGCTATCCATTGATGATGAAATAAGACCATGTCAAAGTCGTAAGAAAGACCGCATCTGAAAAAACCGTTGCTGTGATGCCAAGGCAGTGAATTCACGGCTCTCGCTGAAACAGTTGGGGCACCCAGGGCAGCAAGGTGCGCATTATCTGAACCAATCATGTCAACTTTGAGTGATCAAGCCTGCAAATGATGAGTGGTTTCTGTGAGAGCTCATGTTTGCGTCGCAACGGATCTTTTTGCCCGTTTGATCTACACACATCAATCTGACAGTCCTTGCAGACCAGTGCGCATTCGTTGAGTAATGATGAAAAGGATAATTTCCGTGTGTGTCATGTTTCTTGGGACCCTTATCTTTTTCTATGCCGCACTTCCGTTTCTCATCTTGTTTTGCATGCAAGAAGGTGCTGGATAGTGTTTACAGGGGAGCTAGGACCTATAAAAACTGTCAAACTGTAGTTGTGACTACGGTAAGATTAAGATCTATCATGTCCGCAAGATCAAGCTGGATCCAGTAGTTACTATTGCCTTGATGGCCAAAACATGCCAAAAACTGTTGAACAAATGTCAATATTGATTGATCAAATTAGGAAAGCATGGCCGCCATGGCCTTCATCAGTTCATCTGTTTGCCGTGATCCACTTGATCCCTGTCTGAGGTCCGGCGCTAGCTTGTGGGATATCGTCGTCAAGGACTGGGAAACATGGCGAACCCAACCCAGTTGAGTAAGCGTGAGCTCCGCCTGTCGGAAGGGAATAAACCGCAATCAGAACCTTACCGCGAATCAGCAACAAAGAATCAGAAACTAAAACCCGCGAATTAGAAACCAAAGACCTGCGAATCAGAAACCAAAATCCTCGAATCAGAAACCAAAAGACAGGAATCAGAAACGAAAACCCGCGAATCAGAAATTGAGAATCAGAAACTGGAACATGCATCAGAAACAACAACAAAAAAACGCGAATCAGAAACTAGAACCCCCGAATCAGAAACCAAAAACCCGCGAATCAGAAACCCAAAACCCTCGAAAAAGAAACTAAAAGGAAATTCCCACCCCCTTAGCTTCTACACGTCCTGAAGAATCAAAATTCCCACCCCCTCTGAACAAGACGTTGATAGTTGTGTTGAGACAAGAAGAGGACCGATACATGTACATTCTCTGTGAAGGATCAAATTTCCCACCCCCTCTGAACAAGACGTTGAAGGTTGTATTGAGACAAGAAGAGGCCCGTTACTGTCTACAGTCTCCATGAAGAATCAAACTTTCCACCCCCCCGAACAAGAAGTTGTATTGAGACAAGAAGAGGACCGATACTTGTACATTCTCCGTGAAGAATCAAACTTCCCACCCCCTCTGAACAAGACGTTGGAAGTTGTATTGAGACAAGAAGAGGCCCATTACTGTCTACAGTCTCCATGAAGAATCAAATCTCCCACCCCCTCTGAACAAGAGGTTGATAGTTGTCATGGAACAAGAAGAGGCCCGTCACTTCTACATTCTTCACTAAGAATCAAAATCGCCACCCCCTCTGAGAAGCAAACTCAATGTTAGTAGCATGGAAATGACGCAGAGTGTCCGCTGGGTATTTAAAAAATGCTGCACAATCTGGTGCGTTCCTGTCCCAGCCAAAGCCGCTCCATTCAGCTGGTTTAGTTTCCGGTTCGCCGGATTTGGTTTATGATTAAGGGATTTTAGTTTCCGATTCAGCGGTGGTTGCCGATTCAGGGGTTTTGGTTTCCAATTCAAGGTTTTAGTTGCCGATGAATGTGGTTTAGTTTTGGTTTCTGATGAACGGGTTTAGTTTCCGATTACTGGCTCGACCGTCGGAAGGGTTCTGACGGTAGTGGTTCTGATTCATTTTTGCCATTGTGAGAGAAGCAACCCTTGTCGTGAAAAAGGGCCGTAAGGTTTAGAGAAAGCCACCCGATTTCACCACAAAAAGGTTGGAAGAATTGTCTGAGACAGACTTTGGACAAAGAGCCCACGGAATTCAAAGCGTCAACTCATGTAGACAAGAGGAATCCCAGCATTGCCTTCCTAAAACTCGTTCCTTTTGCTGCACAGAGTTGCAGTCTTTTGTCGATACGGGTTTGTCCAGAGATGATTGTTGGGTGCCTTCCATCAGTTGAGCCTTTTAGTTCGCCATCAGAATTCAACATTTTTGCACCCCACATAGCCATGTTTCGAGTTTCATGCAGCGCCGCAGCCATCACTGGATGCGCAAAGATGACCAGAGTAAGCTGCAAAACACTTCAGGCTTAATCCTTTCCCAAATTTAAACCACCTGGAGTAGTTTTTATTGTAGAGCTTCGCACACCGGCGATGCCATAAGGAATCCCCTATCGGGTTAGCTGTTGTTGTTGTTGTTGTTGTTGTTGTTGTTGTTGTTGTGGTTGTGGTTGTGGTTGTGGTTGTCGTCGTTGTTGTTTTTTTTGTTGTCGTCGTCGTCGTTGTTGCTGGTGCTGCTGCTCTTGTTGCTTTTTGAAGGCCCGCGGCACAAGAAACCCCATAAATACCAATGTTTTTGGCATCTCAGAAGCCCAAGACCACGGTATTTACGCTGTTGTTTGCCCATGGTAGAACTAGACTACACATGGCGCGAGAGCGTAGAGGAGCATAGTGAGAGGTGTAAGTATGAACATCTTATAGCATGAAACAAAGACTTAGAAAAAACAATGATACCAAAAAAGAAATAAGACGTCACAGATGCTTTTGCACACAAACGCTTTTGCACACAGACGCTTTTGCAGACAGACGCTTTTACACACAAACACATATACACACAGACGCTTTTACACACAGACGCTTTTGCACAAACACCTATACACACAGACACTTTTACACACATACAAACAGAAGCTTTTACACACAGACGCTTTTACACACAGACACTTTTGCACACAGTTGCTTTGTCACACAGACGCTTTTACACACAGGCACCTTTACACACAGAGGCTTTTACACACAGAGCTTTTTACACACAGACGCTTTTACACACAGATACTTTTACACAAACACCTTTACACAGAGAAGCTTTTACACACAGACCCTTCTACACACAGACCCTTTTACACACAGACCCTTTTACACACAGACTCTTTTACACGCGGACGCTTTTACACACAGACCCTTTTACACACAAGCACCTTTACACACAGAAGCTTTTACACACAGACCCTTTTACACACAGACGCTTTTACACACGGACGCTTTCCACACAGACGCTTTTACACACAGACCCTTTTAGACACAGATGCTTTCTTTTACACACAGACCCTTTTACACACAGACCCTTTTACACACAGACGCTTTCTTTTACAAACAAACGCCTTTACACACAGACGCTTTTTCACACAGACCCTTTTACCCACAAGCGCTTTTACACAAAAACACTTCTACACACAGACCCTTTTACACACAAGCGCTTTTACACAAAAACACTTCTACACACAGACCCTTTGACACACAGGCACCTTGACACACAGACACTTTTACACACAGACCCTTTTACACACAAGCGCTTTTACACAAACACTTTTACACACAGAGCCTTTTACACACAAGCGCTTTTCCACACAAACACTTTCACACACACGCACCTTTACACACAGATGCTTTCTTTTACACACAGACCCCTTTTACACACAGACGCTTTTACACACAGACCCTTTTACACACAAGCGCTTTTACACAAAAACACTCCTACGCACAGACCCTCTTACACACAGACGCTCTTACACACAGACCCTTTTACACACAGGCACCTTTACACACAGACACTTGTGCACACAGACCCCTTTACACACAGACCCTTTTACACACAAGCGCTTTTCCAAAAAAACACTTTTACACACAGGCACCTTTACACACAGATGCTTTCTTTGACACACAGACACTTTTACACACAGAAGCTTTTACACACTGACCCTTTTACACAAAAGCGCTTTCGCACAAAAACCCTTCTACACACAGACCCTTTTACACACAAACGCTTTTACACACAGACCCTTTTACACACAGGCACCTTTACACACAGACACCTTTACACACAGACCCTTTTACACATAGACCCTTTTACACACAAGCGCTTTTACACAAACACTTTTACACACAGACCCTTTTACACACAAGCGCTTTTACACACAAACACTTTTACACACAGGCACCTTTACACACAAACACTTTTACACACAGACCCTTTTACACACAGAAGCTTTTACACACAGACCCTTTTACACACACAGACGCTTTTACAAACAGCCCCTTTTACACACAAGCGCTTTTACACACAAACACTTTTACACACGGACCCTCTTACACACAGAAGCTTCTACACACAGACCCTCTTACACACAGACGCTTTTACACAGGGACGCTTTTACACACAGACCCTCTCATCCACAAGGGCTTTTGCACAAAAACACTTCTACACACAGACCCTTTTACACACAGACCCTTTTACACACAAACAGTCACAAACACCTTTACATACAGACACTTTTACACACAAACAGTCACAAACACCTTTACACACAGACATTTTTACACACAGACCCTTTTACACACAAACGCTTTTACACACAGACCTTTTTACGCACAGACGCTGTTACACACAGACCCTTTTGCACACAGACCCTTTCACACACAGACGCTTTTACACACAAAAACTTTGACACATAGAAGCTTTTACACACAGACCCTTTTACACACAGAAGCTTTTACACACAGACGCTTTTACACACAGGCACCTTTACACACAGACACTTTTACACACAGACGCTTTTACACACAGACGCTTTTACACACAGACGCTTTTACACACAGGCACGTTTACACACAGACCTTTTCGCCCACAAGCGCTTTTACACAAAAACACTTCTACACACAGACCCTTTTACACACAGACGCTCTTACACACAGACCCTTTTACACACAGGCACCTTTACACACAGACACTTGCACACACAGACCCCTTTACACACAGACCCTTTTACACACAAGCGCTTTTACACAAACACTTTTACACACAGACCCTTTTACACACAAGCGCTTTTCAAAAAAACACTTTTACACACCAGCGCCTTTACACACAGATGCTTTCTTTGACACACAGACACTTTTACACACAGAAGCTTTACACACAGACCCTTTTACGCACAAGCGCTTTTACACAAAAACCCTTCTACACACAGACCCTTTTACACACAAACGCTTTTACACACAGACCCTTTTACACACAGGCGCCTTTACACACAGACACCAGACCCTTTTACACATAGACCCTTTTACACACAAGCGCTTTTACACAAACACTTTTACACAGACCCTTTTACACACAAGCGCTTTTGCACAAACACTTTTACACACAGGCACCTTTGCACCCAGACGCTTTTACACACAGAAGCTTTTACGCACAGACCCTTTTACACACAGACGCTTTTACAACCAGACCCTTTTACACACAAGCGCTTTTACACAAACACTTTTACACACAGACCCTCTTACACACAGACCCTTTTACACACAAACAGTCACAAACACCTTTACACACAGACATTTTTACACACAGACCCTTTTACACACAAAGGCTTTACACACAGACCTTTTTACGCACAGACGCTTTAACCCACAGACCCTTTTATACACAGACCCTTTTATACACAGACGCTTTTACACACAAAAACTTTGACACACAGAAGCTTTTGCACACAGACCCTTTTACACACAGAAGCTTTTACACACAGACGCTTTTACACACAGGCACCTGTACACACAGCCGCTTTTACACACAGACGCTTTTAGACACAGAAGCCTTCACACGCAAATGCTTTTGCACACAGATCTTTTTACACACAGACACTTTTACACATAGACCCTTTTACACACACACGGTCGCCGCGGACACTTTGAAATCGCAATTTTACCTCAGTTTTGCGACTCGAACCTCATTTCGTGCGAGAGGGTTGCGCGGGGCCAAGAAAAAATCGCGATTTTACCGCAGTTTTTGACGATCGAACCTCATTTCGTGCGGGAAAAGTTGCTCCAGCACCCTTGAAATCGCAATTTTACTTCAGTATTTGACGATCGAACCTCAAACTTGAAATCGCAATTTTACCGCAATTTTTAACGATCGAACCTCATTTCGTGCGGGAAGGGTTGCCGCCGACAACTTGAAATCGCAATTTTACCGCAATTTTTGACGCTCGAACCTCGTTTCGTGCGTGAAGGGTTCATCCGGACACGCTTGAAATCGCAATTTTACGTCAGTTTTTGACGATCGAACCTCGTTTCGTGTGTAAGGCTAAGGGTTGCCGCCGNGACACGCTTGAAATCGCAATTTTACGTCAGTTTTTGACGATCGAACCTCGTTTCGTGTGTAAGGCTAAGGGTTGCCGCCGACACCTTGAAATCGCAATTTGACCTCAGTTTTTGACGATCGAACCTCGTTTCGTGCGGGAAGGGTTCATCCAGCAAAGTTGAAATCGCAATTTTACCTCAGTTTTTGACGATCGAACATCATTTCGTGCGAAACGGTTGCGCGGGGCCAAGATAAAAATCGCAGTTTTACCTCAGTTTTTGACGATCGAACTTCATTTCGTGCGGGAAGGGTTGCTCCAGGACACTTGAAACCGGAATTTTACCCTCAGGTTTTGACGATCGAACCTCATTTCGTGCGGGAAGGGTTGCTCCAGGACACTTGAAATCGCAATTTTACCGCAGTTTTTGACGATCGAACCTCGTTTCGTGTGTAAGGCTAAGGGTTGCCGCCGACGCCTTGAAATCGCAATTTGACCTCAGTTTTTGACGATCGAACCTCGTTTCCTGCGTGAAGGGTTCATCCGGACACGCTTGAAATCGCAATTTTACGTCAGTTTTTGACGATCGAACCTCGTTTCGTGTGTAAGGCTAAGGGTTGCCGCCGNGACACGCTTGAAATCGCAATTTTACGTCAGTTTTTGACGATCGAACCTCGTTTCGTGTGTAAGGCTAAGGGTTGCCGCCGACACCTTGAAATCGCAATTCGACCTCAGTTTTTGACGATCGAACCTCGTTTCGTGCGGGAAGGGTTCATCCAGCAAAGTTGAAATCGCAATTTTACCTCAGTTTTTGACGAGCGAACCTCATTTCGTGCGAAACGGTTGCGCGGGGCCAAGATAAAAATCGCAGTTTTACCTCAGTTTTCGACGATCGAACCTCATTTCGTGCGGGAAGGGTTGCTCCAGGACACTTGAAACCGGAATTTTACCCTCAGGTTTTGACGATCGAACCTCATTTCGTGTGGGAAGGGTTGCTCCAGGACACTTGAAATCGCAATTTTACCGCAGTTTTTGACGATCGAACCTCATTTCGTGCGGGAAGGGTTGCTCCACAGTTTTTAGCGATCGAACATCATTTCGGGCGAAAGGGTTGACGTTTCGTGACGCCTCGTCGGCCTGCCCCGCGGCCTAAAGAGAGAAAGAAAAAGAAGGAGAGAGAGAAAGGGGAGAGAGAGAGAGAGAGAGAGAGAAGAAAGAGAGAGAGAGAGAGAGAGAGAGAGAGAGAGAGAGAGANAAGATGTGAAGATGTGAAGATGTGAAGATGTGAGTATGTGAAGATGTAAATATGTGAAGATGTATGACAGACCCAACTTTTAGAAGAACCCTTCGCTCAGACGCTCTCGGGAAAAATCACGGCATTTACTACGGTGTTTTGTGGACAGCACTTGGCACTGGTATTTGCGCAGTTTNATTTGCGCAGTTTTCCTTCATGTTGCAAGAAGTAGTTCCCGAGAGCGTCTGCGAAGAGTTTTTCGTAAAAAGGGAGCTGCACATATTACATCTGCGCATCTTACATCTGCATATCTTCACATCTGCGTATCTTCATATCTGCACATATTGCATCTGCACATCTTACATCTGCATATCTTCACATCTGCGTATCTTCATATCTACACATCGTACATCTGCATATCTTCACATCTGCATGTCTTCACATCTGCATGTCTTCACATCTCCATACCTTCACATCTTCAAAATTTTCACATCTGCATATCTTCACATCTGCACTTCTTCGCATCTGCACTTCTTCACATCTGCATATCTTACATCTGCATACCTTTCTTTCCTCTCTCTCTTCTCTTCTCTTCTCTGCAAATTTCTATTTCTTTCGTAAGGCGGCCAGTGCCAACGAGAATTTACGAAATTCAACCCTTTTGCACGAAATGTCGATCGTCNTCTCTTCTCTTCTCTGCAAATTTCTATTTCTTTCGTAAGGCGGCCAGTGCCAACGAGAATTTACGAAATTCAACCCTTTTGCACGAAATGTCGATCGTCAAAAACTGCGGTAAAATTGCGATTTTTATCTTGGCCCCGCGCAACCGTTTCGCACGAAATGAGGTTCGATCGTCAAAAACTGCGGTAAAATTGCGATTTTTGTGAGTCCTTTGCAACCCTTTCGCACGAAATGAGGTTCGATTGGTTCGATCGTCAAAAAATGAGGTAAAATTGCGACTTTTGTGTGTCCCAAACAGGGTTCCCAAGCATAATGGGACGTTTTGGGTCTTAAAATCGTCAAAAAGTGACAAAAACTGAAGGCAAAGTGATGTTTTGAGGTTGCAGATTCCGGTTTCCCAAGCATAATGGGACGCCTTTGTGTGGAAGAGCCTTGGTGTTCCAAAGCATTTGTCTGTAAAGGCTTCTGTGTGTCAAAGCGTCTGTGTGTAAAGGCTTGTGTGTGTAAAAAAAATCCGTGTGTAAACATTCTTGTGCGTAAAAGTTGCTGTGTGTAACAGCGTCTGTGTGTAAAAGCATTGTAAAAGCGTCTGTGTGTAAAATCGTCTGTGTGAAAAAGCGTTTCTGTGTAAAAGTGTTTGTGTGTAAAAGCTTCTGTGTGTAAAAAAAAGCTTCTGTGTGTAAAAGGGGTTTGTGTGTAAAAGGGGTCTGTGTGTAAAGGTGTCTATGTGTAAAAGGCTTCTGTATGTAAAAGGCTTCTGTGTGTAAAGGGTTTTGTGTCTAAAAGAGGTTTGTGTGTCAAAGCGTCTGTGTGTAAAAGCATATCTGTGTAAAAGTGTCTGTGTGTAAAAGCTTCTGTGTGTAAAAGCGTCTGTGTAAAAGGGGTTTGTGTGTAAAGGTGTCTTTGTGTAAAGACGTCTGTGTGTAAAAGCGATTCTGAGTAAACGTGTCTGTGTGTAAGTGCCTCTCTGTGTAAACACTCTTGTGTGACAACGCTGCTGTGTGTAACAGCGTCTGTGTGTAAAAAGCATCTGTGTGTAAAAAGCGTCTGTGTGTCAAAGGGGTCTGTGTGTAAAAGGGGGGGGTTGGTGTGTAAAAGGCTTCTGTGTGTAAAAGTGTCTGTGCGTAAAAGCATCATGTGTGTAAAAGCGTCTGTGTGCAAAAGCGTCTCTTGGTAAAAGTGTCTGTGTCTAAAAGGGGTTTGTAAAAGGGGTTTGGGTGTAAAGCGTCTGTGTGTAAAAGGGGTCTGTGTGTAACAGCGTCTAGTGTAAAAGTGTCTGTGTGTAAAAGGCGTCTGTGTGTCAAATTGTGTGTGTGTGTGCGTGTGTAAAAGTGCCTGCGTCTAAAAGCGTCTGTCCGTGAAAGCGTTTCGAAGTAAAACGCATCTGTGTGTAAAAGGCATCTGTGTGAAAAAGTGTCTGTGTGTAAAAGCGTCTGTGTGTAAAAGTGGTTTGGGCGTAAAAGCGTTTGTGTGCAAAAGCTTCTGTGTGTAAAAGTGTCTGTGTGTAAAAGGCTTCTGTGTGGCAAAGGTTTCGTGTGTAAAAGAGGTTTGTGCATAAAAGCGTTTGTGCGTAAAAGGGTTTGTGTGTAAAAGCGTCCGTGTGTAAAAGCGTCTGTGTGTAAAAGTGTCTGTGTGTAAAAGCGTTTGTGTGTAAAAGGGCAATTTGACCGCAGTTTTTGATGATCGAACCTCATTTCGCGCAAAAGGGTTGACGTTTCGTGATGCCTCGTCGGCCTGCCCCGCGGCCTAAAGAGACAAAGAAAAAGAAGGAGAGAGAGAGAGAGAGAGAGAGAGAGAGAGGGGAGAGGGAGAGAGGAGAGAGAGAGAGAGAGAGAGATGGAGAGAGAGAGAGAGGGAGAGAGAGAGAGAATGCGAAGATGTGAAGATGTGAGGATGTGAAGATGTGAAGATGTGAAGATGTGAGGATGTGAAGATGTGAGGATGTGAGGATGTGAAGATGTGAGGATGTGAAGATGTGAGGATGTGACGATGTGAAGATGTGAAGATGTTAGGATGTGAAGATGTGAAGATGTGAGGATGTGAAGATGTGAAGATGTGAAGATGTGAAGATGTGAGTATGTGAAGATGTAAATATGTGAAGATGTATGACAGACCCAGCTTTTAGAAGAACCCTTCGCTCAGACGCTCTCGGGAAAAATCACGGCATTTACTACGGTGTTTTGTGGACAGCACTTGGCACTGGTATTTGCGCAGTTTNATTTGCGCAGTTTTCCTTCATGTTGCAAGAAGTAGTTCCCGAGAGCGTCTGCGAAGAGTTTTTCGTAAAAAGGGAGCTGCACATATTACATCTGCGCATTTCACATCTGCATATCTTCACATCTGCGTATCTTCATATCTGCACATATTGCATCTGCACATCTTACATCTGCATATCTTCACATCTGCATATCTTCATATCTACACATCTTACATCTGCAAATCTTCACATCTGCATGTCTTCACATCTGCATACCTTCACATCTTCAAAATTTTCACATCTTCAAAATTTTCACATCTGCATATCTTCACATCTGCACTTCTTCGCATCTGCACTTCTTCACATTTGCATATCTTACATCTGCATACCTTTCTTTCCTCTCTCTCTTCTCTTCTCTGCAAATTTCTATTTCTTTCGTAAGGCGGCCAGTGCCAACGAGAATTTACGAAATTCAACCCTTTTGCACGAAATGTCGATCGTCNTCTCTTCTCTTCTCTGCAAATTTCTATTTCTTTCGTAAGGCGGCCAGTGCCAACGAGAATTTACGAAATTCAACCCTTTTGCACGAAATGTCGATCGTCAAAAACTGCGGTAAAATTGCGATTTTTATCTTGGCCCCGCGCAACCGTTTCGCACGAAATGAGGTTCGATCGTCAAAAACTGCGGTAAAATTGCGATTTTTGTGAGTCCTTTGCAACCCTTTCGCACGAAATGAGGTTCGATTGGTTCGATCGTCAAAAAATGAGGTAAAATTGCGACTTTTGTGTGTCCCAAACAGGGTTCCCAAGCATAATGGGACGTTTTGGGTCTTAAAATCGTCAAAAAGTGACAAAAACTGAAGGCAAAGTGATGTTTTGAGGTTGCAGATTCCGGTTTCCCAAGCATAATGGGACGCCTTTGTGTGGAAGAGCCTTGGTGTTCCAAAGCATTTGTCTGTAAAGGCTTCTGTGTGTCAAAGCGTCTGTGTGTAAAGGCTTGTGTGTGTAAAAAAAATCCGTGTGTAAACATTCTTGTGCGTAAAAGTTGCTGTGTGTAACAGCGTCTGTGTGTAAAAGCATTGTAAAAGCGTCTGTGTGTAAAATCGTCTGTGTGAAAAAGCGTTTCTGTGTAAAAGTGTTTGTGTGTAAAAGCTTCTGTGTGTAAAAAAAAGCTTCTGTGTGTAAAAGGGGTTTGTGTGTAAAAGGGGTCTGTGTGTAAAGGTGTCTATGTGTAAAAGGCTTCTGTATGTAAAAGGCTTCTGTGTGTAAAGGGTTTTGTGTCTAAAAGAGGTTTGTGTGTCAAAGCGTCTGTGTGTAAAAGCATATCTGTGTAAAAGTGTCTGTGTGTAAAAGCTTCTGTGTGTAAAAGCGTCTGTGTAAAAGGGGTTTGTGTGTAAAGGTGTCTTTGTGTAAAGACGTCTGTGTGTAAAAGCGATTCTGAGTAAACGTGTCTGTGTGTAAGTGCCTCTCTGTGTAAACACTCTTGTGTGACAACGCTGCTGTGTGTAACAGCGTCTGTGTGTAAAAAGCATCTGTGTGTAAAAAGCGTCTGTGTGTCAAAGGGGTCTGTGTGTAAAAGGGGGGGGTTGGTGTGTAAAAGGCTTCTGTGTGTAAAAGTGTCTGTGCGTAAAAGCATCATGTGTGTAAAAGCGTCTGTGTGCAAAAGCGTCTCTTGGTAAAAGTGTCTGTGTCTAAAAGGGGTTTGTAAAAGGGGTTTGGGTGTAAAGCGTCTGTGTGTAAAAGGGGTCTGTGTGTAACAGCGTCTAGTGTAAAAGTGTCTGTGTGTAAAAGGCGTCTGTGTGTCAAATTGTGTGTGTGTGTGCGTGTGTAAAAGTGCCTGCGTCTAAAAGCGTCTGTCCGTGAAAGCGTTTCGAAGTAAAACGCATCTGTGTGTAAAAGGCATCTGTGTGAAAAAGTGTCTGTGTGTAAAAGCGTCTGTGTGTAAAAGTGGTTTGGGCGTAAAAGCGTTTGTGTGCAAAAGCTTCTGTGTGTAAAAGTGTCTGTGTGTAAAAGGCTTCTGTGTGGCAAAGGTTTCGTGTGTAAAAGAGGTTTGTGCATAAAAGCGTTTGTGCGTAAAAGGGTTTGTGTGTAAAAGCGTCCGTGTGTAAAAGCGTCTGTGTGTAAAAGTGTCTGTGTGTAAAAGCGTTTGTGTGTAAAAGGGCAATTTGACCGCAGTTTTTGATGATCGAACCTCATTTCGCGCAAAAGGGTTGACGTTTCGTGATGCCTCGTCGGCCTGCCCCGCGGCCTAAAGAGACAAAGAAAAAGAAGGAGAGAGAGAGAGAGAGAGAGAGAGAGAGAGGGGAGAGGGAGAGAGGAGAGAGAGAGAGAGAGAGAGATGGAGAGAGAGAGAGAGGGAGAGAGAGAGAGAATGCGAAGATGTGAAGATGTGAGGATGTGAAGATGTGAAGATGTGAAGATGTGAGGATGTGAAGATGTGAGGATGTGAGGATGTGAAGATGTGAGGATGTGAAGATGTGAGGATGTGACGATGTGAAGATGTGAAGATGTTAGGATGTGAAGATGTGAAGATGTGAGGATGTGAAGATGTGAAGATGTGAAGATGTGAAGATGTGAGTATGTGAAGATGTAAATATGTGAAGATGTATGACAGACCCAGCTTTTAGAAGAACCCTTCGCTCAGACGCTCTCGGGAAAAATCACGGCATTTACTACGGTGTTTTGTGGACAGCACTTGGCACTGGTATTTGCGCAGTTTNCTTTTAGAAGAACCCTTCGCTCAGACGCTCTCGGGAAAAATCACGGCATTTACTACGGTGTTTTGTGGACAGCACTTGGCACTGGTATTTGCGCAGTTTTCCTTCATGTTGCAAGAAGTAGTTCCCGAGAGCGTCTGCGAAGAGTTTTTCGTAAAAAGGGAGCTGCACATATTACATCTGCGCATNATTTGCGCAGTTTTCCTTCATGTTGCAAGAAGTAGTTCCCGAGAGCGTCTGCGAAGAGTTTTTCGTAAAAAGGGAGCTGCACATATTACATCTGCGCATCTTACATCTGCATATCTTCACATCTGCGTATCTTCATATCTGCACATATTGCATCTGCACATCTTACATCTGCATATCTTCACATCTGCGTATCTTCATATCTACACATCGTACATCTGCATATCTTCACATCTGCATGTCTTCACATCTGCATGTCTTCACATCTCCATACCTTCACATCTTCAAAATTTTCACATCTGCATATCTTCACATCTGCACTTCTTCGCATCTGCACTTCTTCACATCTGCATATCTTACATCTGCATACCTTTCTTTCCTCTCTCTCTTCTCTTCTCTTCTCTGCAAATTTCTATTTCTTTCGTAAGGCGGCCAGTGCCAACGAGAATTTACGAAATTCAACCCTTTTGCACGAAATGTCGATCGTCNTCTCTTCTCTTCTCTGCAAATTTCTATTTCTTTCGTAAGGCGGCCAGTGCCAACGAGAATTTACGAAATTCAACCCTTTTGCACGAAATGTCGATCGTCAAAAACTGCGGTAAAATTGCGATTTTTATCTTGGCCCCGCGCAACCGTTTCGCACGAAATGAGGTTCGATCGTCAAAAACTGCGGTAAAATTGCGATTTTTGTGAGTCCTTTGCAACCCTTTCGCACGAAATGAGGTTCGATTGGTTCGATCGTCAAAAAATGAGGTAAAATTGCGACTTTTGTGTGTCCCAAACAGGGTTCCCAAGCATAATGGGACGTTTTGGGTCTTAAAATCGTCAAAAAGTGACAAAAACTGAAGGCAAAGTGATGTTTTGAGGTTGCAGATTCCGGTTTCCCAAGCATAATGGGACGCCTTTGTGTGGAAGAGCCTTGGTGTTCCAAAGCATTTGTCTGTAAAGGCTTCTGTGTGTCAAAGCGTCTGTGTGTAAAGGCTTGTGTGTGTAAAAAAAATCCGTGTGTAAACATTCTTGTGCGTAAAAGTTGCTGTGTGTAACAGCGTCTGTGTGTAAAAGCATTGTAAAAGCGTCTGTGTGTAAAATCGTCTGTGTGAAAAAGCGTTTCTGTGTAAAAGTGTTTGTGTGTAAAAGCTTCTGTGTGTAAAAAAAAGCTTCTGTGTGTAAAAGGGGTTTGTGTGTAAAAGGGGTCTGTGTGTAAAGGTGTCTATGTGTAAAAGGCTTCTGTATGTAAAAGGCTTCTGTGTGTAAAGGGTTTTGTGTCTAAAAGAGGTTTGTGTGTCAAAGCGTCTGTGTGTAAAAGCATATCTGTGTAAAAGTGTCTGTGTGTAAAAGCTTCTGTGTGTAAAAGCGTCTGTGTAAAAGGGGTTTGTGTGTAAAGGTGTCTTTGTGTAAAGACGTCTGTGTGTAAAAGCGATTCTGAGTAAACGTGTCTGTGTGTAAGTGCCTCTCTGTGTAAACACTCTTGTGTGACAACGCTGCTGTGTGTAACAGCGTCTGTGTGTAAAAAGCATCTGTGTGTAAAAAGCGTCTGTGTGTCAAAGGGGTCTGTGTGTAAAAGGGGGGGGTTGGTGTGTAAAAGGCTTCTGTGTGTAAAAGTGTCTGTGCGTAAAAGCATCATGTGTGTAAAAGCGTCTGTGTGCAAAAGCGTCTCTTGGTAAAAGTGTCTGTGTCTAAAAGGGGTTTGTAAAAGGGGTTTGGGTGTAAAGCGTCTGTGTGTAAAAGGGGTCTGTGTGTAACAGCGTCTAGTGTAAAAGTGTCTGTGTGTAAAAGGCGTCTGTGTGTCAAATTGTGTGTGTGTGTGCGTGTGTAAAAGTGCCTGCGTCTAAAAGCGTCTGTCCGTGAAAGCGTTTCGAAGTAAAACGCATCTGTGTGTAAAAGGCATCTGTGTGAAAAAGTGTCTGTGTGTAAAAGCGTCTGTGTGTAAAAGTGGTTTGGGCGTAAAAGCGTTTGTGTGCAAAAGCTTCTGTGTGTAAAAGTGTCTGTGTGTAAAAGGCTTCTGTGTGGCAAAGGTTTCGTGTGTAAAAGAGGTTTGTGCATAAAAGCGTTTGTGCGTAAAAGGGTTTGTGTGTAAAAGCGTCCGTGTGTAAAAGCGTCTGTGTGTAAAAGTGTCTGTGTGTAAAAGCGTTTGTGTGTAAAAGGGCAATTTGACCGCAGTTTTTGATGATCGAACCTCATTTCGCGCAAAAGGGTTGACGTTTCGTGATGCCTCGTCGGCCTGCCCCGCGGCCTAAAGAGACAAAGAAAAAGAAGGAGAGAGAGAGAGAGAGAGAGAGAGAGAGAGGGGAGAGGGAGAGAGGAGAGAGAGAGAGAGAGAGAGATGGAGAGAGAGAGAGAGGGAGAGAGAGAGAGAATGCGAAGATGTGAAGATGTGAGGATGTGAAGATGTGAAGATGTGAAGATGTGAGGATGTGAAGATGTGAGGATGTGAGGATGTGAAGATGTGAGGATGTGAAGATGTGAGGATGTGACGATGTGAAGATGTGAAGATGTTAGGATGTGAAGATGTGAAGATGTGAGGATGTGAAGATGTGAAGATGTGAAGATGTGAAGATGTGAGTATGTGAAGATGTAAATATGTGAAGATGTATGACAGACCCAGCTTTTAGAAGAACCCTTCGCTCAGACGCTCTCGGGAAAAATCACGGCATTTACTACGGTGTTTTGTGGACAGCACTTGGCACTGGTATTTGCGCAGTTTNATTTGCGCAGTTTTCCTTCATGTTGCAAGAAGTAGTTCCCGAGAGCGTCTGCGAAGAGTTTTTCGTAAAAAGGGAGCTGCACATATTACATCTGCGCATTTCACATCTGCATATCTTCACATCTGCGTATCTTCATATCTGCACATATTGCATCTGCACATCTTACATCTGCATATCTTCACATCTGCATATCTTCATATCTACACATCTTACATCTGCAAATCTTCACATCTGCATGTCTTCACATCTGCATACCTTCACATCTTCAAAATTTTCACATCTTCAAAATTTTCACATCTGCATATCTTCACATCTGCACTTCTTCGCATCTGCACTTCTTCACATTTGCATATCTTACATCTGCATACCTTTCTTTCCTCTCTCTCTTCTCTTCTCTGCAAATTTCTATTTCTTTCGTAAGGCGGCCAGTGCCAACGAGAATTTACGAAATTCAACCCTTTTGCACGAAATGTCGATCGTCNTCTCTTCTCTTCTCTGCAAATTTCTATTTCTTTCGTAAGGCGGCCAGTGCCAACGAGAATTTACGAAATTCAACCCTTTTGCACGAAATGTCGATCGTCAAAAACTGCGGTAAAATTGCGATTTTTATCTTGGCCCCGCGCAACCGTTTCGCACGAAATGAGGTTCGATCGTCAAAAACTGCGGTAAAATTGCGATTTTTGTGAGTCCTTTGCAACCCTTTCGCACGAAATGAGGTTCGATTGGTTCGATCGTCAAAAAATGAGGTAAAATTGCGACTTTTGTGTGTCCCAAACAGGGTTCCCAAGCATAATGGGACGTTTTGGGTCTTAAAATCGTCAAAAAGTGACAAAAACTGAAGGCAAAGTGATGTTTTGAGGTTGCAGATTCCGGTTTCCCAAGCATAATGGGACGCCTTTGTGTGGAAGAGCCTTGGTGTTCCAAAGCATTTGTCTGTAAAGGCTTCTGTGTGTCAAAGCGTCTGTGTGTAAAGGCTTGTGTGTGTAAAAAAAATCCGTGTGTAAACATTCTTGTGCGTAAAAGTTGCTGTGTGTAACAGCGTCTGTGTGTAAAAGCATTGTAAAAGCGTCTGTGTGTAAAATCGTCTGTGTGAAAAAGCGTTTCTGTGTAAAAGTGTTTGTGTGTAAAAGCTTCTGTGTGTAAAAAAAAGCTTCTGTGTGTAAAAGGGGTTTGTGTGTAAAAGGGGTCTGTGTGTAAAGGTGTCTATGTGTAAAAGGCTTCTGTATGTAAAAGGCTTCTGTGTGTAAAGGGTTTTGTGTCTAAAAGAGGTTTGTGTGTCAAAGCGTCTGTGTGTAAAAGCATATCTGTGTAAAAGTGTCTGTGTGTAAAAGCTTCTGTGTGTAAAAGCGTCTGTGTAAAAGGGGTTTGTGTGTAAAGGTGTCTTTGTGTAAAGACGTCTGTGTGTAAAAGCGATTCTGAGTAAACGTGTCTGTGTGTAAGTGCCTCTCTGTGTAAACACTCTTGTGTGACAACGCTGCTGTGTGTAACAGCGTCTGTGTGTAAAAAGCATCTGTGTGTAAAAAGCGTCTGTGTGTCAAAGGGGTCTGTGTGTAAAAGGGGGGGGTTGGTGTGTAAAAGGCTTCTGTGTGTAAAAGTGTCTGTGCGTAAAAGCATCATGTGTGTAAAAGCGTCTGTGTGCAAAAGCGTCTCTTGGTAAAAGTGTCTGTGTCTAAAAGGGGTTTGTAAAAGGGGTTTGGGTGTAAAGCGTCTGTGTGTAAAAGGGGTCTGTGTGTAACAGCGTCTAGTGTAAAAGTGTCTGTGTGTAAAAGGCGTCTGTGTGTCAAATTGTGTGTGTGTGTGCGTGTGTAAAAGTGCCTGCGTCTAAAAGCGTCTGTCCGTGAAAGCGTTTCGAAGTAAAACGCATCTGTGTGTAAAAGGCATCTGTGTGAAAAAGTGTCTGTGTGTAAAAGCGTCTGTGTGTAAAAGTGGTTTGGGCGTAAAAGCGTTTGTGTGCAAAAGCTTCTGTGTGTAAAAGTGTCTGTGTGTAAAAGGCTTCTGTGTGGCAAAGGTTTCGTGTGTAAAAGAGGTTTGTGCATAAAAGCGTTTGTGCGTAAAAGGGTTTGTGTGTAAAAGCGTCCGTGTGTAAAAGCGTCTGTGTGTAAAAGTGTCTGTGTGTAAAAGCGTTTGTGTGTAAAAGGGCAATTTGACCGCAGTTTTTGATGATCGAACCTCATTTCGCGCAAAAGGGTTGACGTTTCGTGATGCCTCGTCGGCCTGCCCCGCGGCCTAAAGAGACAAAGAAAAAGAAGGAGAGAGAGAGAGAGAGAGAGAGAGAGAGAGGGGAGAGGGAGAGAGGAGAGAGAGAGAGAGAGAGAGATGGAGAGAGAGAGAGAGGGAGAGAGAGAGAGAATGCGAAGATGTGAAGATGTGAGGATGTGAAGATGTGAAGATGTGAAGATGTGAGGATGTGAAGATGTGAGGATGTGAGGATGTGAAGATGTGAGGATGTGAAGATGTGAGGATGTGACGATGTGAAGATGTGAAGATGTTAGGATGTGAAGATGTGAAGATGTGAGGATGTGAAGATGTGAAGATGTGAAGATGTGAAGATGTGAGTATGTGAAGATGTAAATATGTGAAGATGTATGACAGACCCAGCTTTTAGAAGAACCCTTCGCTCAGACGCTCTCGGGAAAAATCACGGCATTTACTACGGTGTTTTGTGGACAGCACTTGGCACTGGTATTTGCGCAGTTTNGTGTAAAAGCATTGTAAAAGCGTCTGTGTGTAAAATCGTCTGTGTGAAAAAGCGTTTCTGTGTAAAAGTGTTTGTGTGTAAAAGCTTCTGTGTGTAAAAAGCGGCTGTGTAAAAGGGGTTTGTGTGTAAAGGTGTCTATGTGTAAAAGGCTTCTGTATGTAAAAGGCTTCTGTGTGTAAAGGGCTTTGTGTGTAAAAGAGGTTTGTGTGTACAAGCGTCTGTGTGTAAAAGCATATCTGTGTAAAAGTGTCTGTGTGCAAAAGCTTCTGTGTGTAAAAGCGTCTGTGTAAAAGGGGTTTGTGTGTAAAGGTGTCTGTGTGTAAAGGCGTCTGTGTGTAAAAGCGTTTCTGAGTAAAAGTGTCTGTGTGTAAGTGCCTCTCTGTGTAAACACTCTTGTGTGACAACGCTGCTGTGTGTAACAGCGTCTGTGTGTAAAAAGCATCGGTGTGTAAAAGCGTCTGTGTGTAAAAGGGGCCTGTCTGCGTGTAAAAGGGGGGGTTGTGTGTAAAGGTGTTTGTGTGTAAAAGGCTTCTGTGCGTAAAAGTGTCTGTGTGTAAAAGCGTCTGTGTGTAAAAGCATCTCTTGGTAAAAGCGTCTGCGTGTAAAAGGGGTTTGGGTGTAAAAGCGTCTGTGTGTAAAAGGGGTCTGTGTGTAACAGCATCTGGTGTAAAAGTGTCTGTGTGTCAAATTCTGTGTGTGTGTGCGTGTGTAAAAGCGTTTGCTCTAAAAGCGTCTGTCCGTAAAAGCGTTTCGAAGTAAAACGCATCTGTGCGTAAAAGGCATCTGTGTGTAAAAGTGTCTGTGTGTAAAAGCAAGCGTCTATGTGTAAAAGCGCCTGTTGCAAAAGGCTTCTGTGTGGCAAAGGTTTCGTGTGTAAAAGAGGTTTGTGCATAAAAGCGTTTGTGCGTAAAAGCGTTTGTGTGTAAAAGCGTCTGTGCGTAAAAGCGTCTGTGTGTAGAAGTGTCTGTGTGTAAAATCGTCTGTGTGTTAAATGGGTCTGTAAAAGTGTCTGTGTGAAGAAGCGTCTGTGTGTAAAAGGGGTTTGTGTGTAAAAGGGGTCTGTGTGTAAATGGGGTTTGCGTGTAAAAGGGGTTTGTGTGTAAAAAGGTTTCTGCGTGTAACGGGGGTTTGTGTGTAAGAGCGTCTGTGTGTAAAAAGGGGTTTGTGCGCAAAAGCGTCTGCGAGTAAAAGTGCTTCTGCGCGCAAAGGCGTCTTTGTTTAAAAACGTTTCTGTGTAAAAGTGTTTGTGTGTAAAAGCTTCTGTGTGTAAAAAACGGCTGTGTAAAAGGGGTTTGTGTGTAAAGGTGTCTGTGTGTAAAGGCGTCTGTGTGTAAAAACGTTTCTGAGTAGAAGTGTCTGTGTGTAAGTGCCTCTCTGTGTAAACACTCTTGTGTGACAACGCTGCTGTGTGTAACAGCGTCTGTGTGTAAAAAGCATCTGTGTGTAAAAGCGTCTGTGTGTAAAAGGGGCCTGTCTGTGTGTAAAAGGGGGGGGTTGTGTGTAAAGGTGTTTGTGTGTAAAAGGCTTCTGTGTGTAAAAGTGTCTGTGCGTAAAAGCGTCATGTGTGTAAAAGCGTATGTGTGTAAAAGTGTCCGTGTGTGAAAGCGTAAAGGCGTCTGTGTGTGAAAGCATCTTTGTGTAAATGCTCTTGTGCGCAAAAATCACTTTTCAATTTCTTGGTTTGTGTTTTTAAAAATTCCTTTCGAATCAGCTTCAAAATTGTTTTTATTTTGGGGTTTGGCGGTGAGATCCGGTTGCGGAGCAGGTTTTGGACGATTTCCGCCGTGTTTGGCACCGTTAATATTTTCTCTTCACATTTCCTTTCAAAAGGCTTCAATATCGTACTGTTTAGGTTTTGGCGCTCGAATCCTGCTTTGGAGCAGGTTCTGGGCGATTTTTTTCCGTTTTTGGCGCTTTTCATTTTCCTTGTAAACTTCTTGTTCAAAAAACTTCAAAATCGTACTCTTTTGGGTTTTGGTGCCGAAATCCGGCTTTGGAACACGTTTTGGACGATTTTTTGGCGTTTCTGGCACATTCCACTTTCCTATTAAAATTTCTGTAAAAAAAGACGTCAAACTTGTTTTTTTTTTTTTGTTTTGGCGCTGCCACCTGGTTTTGCAGCATGTTTTGGACGATTTTTCTCCGTTTTTGGCCTTCCATTTTCCTATTGAAATTCCTTTAAAAAACCGTCAAAATCATTTTTTTTTGGTTTTGGCGCTGCCACCTGGTTTTGCAGCATGTTTTGGACGATTTTTCTCCGTTTTTGGCCTTCCATTTTCCTATTGAAATTCATTTAAAAAAACGTCAACATCTTTTTTTTTTGGTTTTGGCGCTGTCACCTGGTTTTGCAGCATGTTTTGGACGATTTCTCTCCATTTTTGGCACCTCCCATTTTCTTATTGCATTTCCTTTAAAAAACGTCAAGATCGTCCTCACAAACTGATAGTCCTAAACAACAAACTGGTTTGTCCAAAAATGCAGGATGCCCCAAACTGGCAGATTTAACGGGGACGATGATGATCAACCGGGGGGTACCTCATTTTCAGACAAATTTCACGTTGCAAATTCCTGGTCTTTGTGAATCTGAACCGAACAACCTCAAGTTTGTACCGCCAGGACAACTACGCGCCAGGCGACCTTGTTTTCCAGTCGCCATTCGGCGGAGCATTTGCGTGCCTTGGAACCATTTTTTCGTGGTGTGGCGGCGGGAGTTTGGACGGGCTTGTACATATCTATCATTGTAGGTAAAATCAGCAGTTTGGAGAATCTTCTGATTTTTGAAGGGGTTTCCGTCCCAACCCACTTTGAAGAAAGAGTCTGGTGAATCATTCAGCCGCATCGATGGCATTTTGACGACATTTGTATTTCCTCATTGATCCGATCCAAGGCTCTCGCAAGACGACCAAGCTTACCTCAACACAACGCTCTCGGTGTTGAATGAGGCACAACCACGTGATGTTGCTAGGAATTACATGCAAATGGCAGAAACCTAGTCAAGCGCTATTCGATCCAGGTTGATTGGAGAAGTGAATCCTGTTTTGGTTCCATTTGCATGGTATACTCTTGTCCAAATTGCATATGATGCACCATGCACCGGCATACAAAGTGATATATATTGACGACAAGGACAAAATCCATGAACCAAGTTTGTTGTGAAGAACCAACCAGTTTTGTTCGGAGGATGTCATTGACCAGTTGTTGTTTTTACGCGGCGTCAGTTTATGAACAGTTCATATGCGATGCGCATTTATGGTCGCCAAGAGCGATTTGTTGACGATGGTGGAGCAGCATGGATTTGAGAGAAAACTCTTCGTATGTTTCAGATGAAGCAGCGTAGGCACAGATCACAAGTTGCATTGGAACAAAATTGGCCTCGGCCTTGCAAGCTGCACCGAAAATCTGTGACCATACGATCCGCGGCCACGGCTTGGCTAAGCCTTGTTTTTGTGGAGCATCGCGGTGGAAGTGAACAAGAATTTGACTATTCTATTTGATTCACTGATTGTATATGATGAATTATGATGATATGTTCATACGTATCATATGTTATCTATTGTTGTCTATTGTTATCTTGTTATCTATTGCTGTTTGTTGTTTACTTATTTCAACTTATTTCCAACTTATCTCACTTCCATTGACAACTTGTGGCCAAACATCATCTGAAGGTGAACTTAGGCGGCTCCCTGTCGGTCTTCGACTCGGTGCCTTGGCGGCGACGTGCGACGTTCCCGGAGTCCCTGGGGAGTTTGTTGGATGATGGTTGGATGATGGTTGGATGTTGGATGACGTACACCTCCAGTAGCTTTGGTGATCTTTGGAGATGTAAACTTACAGTGCCACCTCAGGGCTAACGATCCATCCTTTGTTGTCTTATGGCGACTCCACCAAGGCCGTGTTCAATAGCACCGTCTCGGCCTTCGATGCCGCCAACTTGGGCGGCACCCTGTCCGTGTCCGGGAAGCTCAGGAACCATCAGCCAGGAATCATTGGAATCATTGGGTACCCAAATGGGTACCCAAATCATCCATTTTTGTGGAAAATGTCCATGAAAACCATCCAGCTATTGGGATACCCCCATGAGGAAACCAATGGAAACCACCTAATATCTCAAGATATCATGAGCGGAGATTCAGATAGCACCAACACCGTTTGATGCGGAATGTCAATTCCAAGCTGGTATTTTGATGATGGTAGCAGCGGGTAAGAGTGATTTGCGGCCGCCAAGGTACGATGAAGCTATTTTAGGCACTGCCAGCGCCCGCAGTGCCCAGGGTTCGGTGTCACTGGTAAACTCGGAGCAGCTAGTGGGCTAGCACTAGGTATGGCATATGTCTAGCATTAATGGTTGAAACTACTTTGCATTTGGAAGTCAGCTTATACCAACCCTGTGCGTTTTTCCTGGTTTTTGTTGTTTTCCAAGTAATTTGAATTGCAAACTTTTTGGAAAATCAACAGATGATTTCTGTACTTTCTGCAGGAAATCGGAGGTCGGATGCCATCGTTTTTTTTTTGGGGGCCTCGGAGGTCGCACGCTCTATGTGGGTGGACATGGCAATCTAGCCGCTACGGTGTCCATTCTGGACAGAGTCAGTGGAACCCAGATTCAACAGGATTCAACAGAGATCAACGAGCACAGAGCATAGCATATATAAGATTATATAAGTATATATCTGAAAGATAATCTGTATATATATATATATATTTGTAATTGTTGGGGATTCTGAGTTTGATTTTGATTCACTGCACACATCATTGTGCCAAATAGATCCAAATAGGCAGAGGTTGATTGATGTTGATTGACGTTGATTGATGTTGATTGATGCTGATTGACGTTGATTGACATTGATTGATTTTGATTGTAGGACAGTGCTTAAGATTGCTTAAGGAAACAAGCAGCACATGACCATTTTGTCGAACCTTCCTTGAAAACTCTGCCAGGTTGGTGCCAGAAAACAGTCATGTGATACAGATTCTATGTAGTGTTCGGACGGGGTTTCACAGAAGTACAACACCTGGATATGTTAACATTGTTAGCCATCCCGTGGCAGTGATGTTCCAGGTCAAGGTGAACCACCCCATTCAAATACTATTGATGTTCCACCATATTTTTTGATGTATACATTTTGACGTTCAGTTTTGAATAGGGAAAAAAAACATCCAACAAAAACAAGAAAACAGGACATTTACATACATGTACACAACATTTCCCACCAATTGACCAGCATTTTTCACATTTTTTACCCCAACTTTCTCCCACTTCCGTCAAAAAGCCAGGTCACCTTTGGCAGCTCCATGGAGATCTTCGGTGATACCGTCATGTACGGCGAAGCCCTGAGCTTTTCGTGGTTGATGGTTAGTGAAAACCACAAGTAGTAGGTGTGGAAATTCTTGGGTTTAACCACATTATGTTGGTCATAGATCAAAGAATAAATTGGTTGATGGTTAACTATAACTGCTCTTGTACATGAATTGATGATATGTACAATATGTATATATATATATGTATTAGTGCTATATATATATATATTAGTGCTATATATATATATATATAGGTGAATAGATATAGTCACATGGTTTGACCAGACTATGACTGGATATATACCTATATGGCTGGAAATGGCTCTAGATGGATATGTACAGATAAACTGCATATGGATACTGGGGCAAAGATTGACTACAACCCTCAGATTGATGTCCATTCTTGGTATGATGAGCAGCGTAATTGTGGTCCTAGTTGGGGGTACCCACTCTTGACACACACCCACGTGCTGAGAATTCGCGTCAAGCAAGAAGAACTAGTCAGCCTAGCTTTCAGAAGCACCCCAAGTGACAACATGAAGGCAATGTGTTTGGTTGAACCATAAGATTTGCAAAAAGACTTTCCGTATTTTCGGCGGTCCAATACCTGATTTCCGTGTTTGTGTGCAATCAACATTCGTGAGCCTTTCTTGCGAAACGTGCAGGAACTTCACAGGATCAGCAAATTCATCACCTAGGCATAGCTGGTTGCAACATTTGTGACGTAACTATAACTGCCGGCGTGTGCGGTTTGCAGAAGTGACCCTTTCCCACGGGCACCGCCTCAAGCGCCACTCTCATCGGATCCCATCGGTGTCTCAGGTCACAGGTTCTCCCTCCAGAACAAATGTGAACTCGGAGACTCTTTGTCCGTCACATCCTTCGCGCATTTAGGTGCCAGAAAGTGGGTCGCCAGTGCAGAAGACTGTGTGTCTATGAGTTGGAGTTGTGGCATTTAAAAAGCAGATAATCCCATGGTCACAAACTTATTCCCTATAAGTTTTTTCCTCGATTTGTAGAAGTTCATGTTCGGCACAGGTTCATCGCTGTCCATTTTCGGCGTTGTACAGTTCGGAAATACGCTCTCCATCAAGGACCCAGTGCTTAACACACACACACACATGGACTGTGCATCACTGCGCTGGACACTTTAGTGTGACTTGAACATGACATTTGTGATTACATGAGCAACTCATTAGACCTTTCACAGCCTATAAGTCTCCCAACATCCACAATTTCATATAAAATTTATGAATATAATTAGGTGGCTGGTATGATCATGTTGGGGCCTTTCCAGCTCTGATCCTGAGGTGAAACTTTGACTTGAAATAACCCAGATTGCTTTGCAGCTTTGCATTATTTGTATCCTTCAGATAGCAATTTCATTGACTTTCACGACACAGGACTTTGCCTCCCTAGGGAGTTCCTTGTCGGTGGCGAGCTTCACGCGATTGGGCAGCTCGTTGTCGCAGACGCAAAGTGCACGTCGGGAGGCCGAGCTGAGGACCGGCGCTAAGTGCCGTTCGGTGCCTTTTTGGCGTGTGGCTCGTGGTTCGAATGATTTGCGTCCATGATATGGGCGAACACCAATGTAAATGTGGCTCTGAGAATTTGCACCAATCAGGCCCACTGAAAAGCTCTCATTTCCCTTGTTTTCGCCTGTTTGTGGAACCTTTGTGGAACCTTTATGGGACCTTCATTGACCTTGCTTTTGAGAAAGCGATGCAGTGACGACAGAGACATTCTCCTGACAGCAGTGGCTCCAAGGTTTTGGAAATTCGATGCCAGTGCTGAAAGAAAGTGACTTTGGCTCCTTCACGTCAGCACGGAGTTTGAGCCGATTTGGGAGTGCTTCATTGATCTACGGTTTGTGCTGCCTGGCGAAATCCAGGGGGTTCATCATCGTTCATCATCGTTTCATCATGTTTCATCACGTTTCATCCATTGAAAAACATGGTCAACCTGGGGGGGTCGGGATTCTCAGGCCCTTGGAGAAGCTTCAGATCCCTACCCCAAATTCTGGGATCATTTTCCCATATGGAAACCAGCAGACTTCATGGGAGATCACGGTAGTTTGGACCCACATTGCAAAACTTTCACAGGTGTTCAGTGTAGCTTTCAGTCTTGGATGACATGGATTGACATGGCACATCTTGGTGAAACATTTGCAGGTCACAGCATTATCAGAGCAATGAGCAATGAGCAATGAGCTCCGCACTGAGGTTGACTGGAAAGTTCGCTTTCAGCCCTGGACTTTGTAGATGCTGGGAGTTCATTTCCCCTCCGGACACTCACCTGATGTGGATTTTCTTCATTGGCCTATGGCATGAGTCGGTTAGAATTCTGCCCATCGATCTTGGATTTTTCACACTTCGGGCCATCTGCATCCTTAAGAGGTTGGTCATGATTTGGTAGCATCACGTCCACCTATGGCTTAGCATGCCTCGGCAGTTCCCTGTTCACTCTAGATTGGTGCCACCCCGGATCCTTTTCGTCTTTGAAAAGTCCTGCCAGATTTGGCTCGTCTGCTTTACTCTATGGTACCATGCGCCTTGGAAGCGCCTTGTCAGCTTTGGACTTTGCCAACTCCGGTTTTTCGTTGTTGATCCGAACTCCTGGGCAGCTTGGTTCATCCATTTTGGTATACGCAACAGCCCGACTGGGTTTTTCGCTTTCGTTGTTGGACTTTACCAACTTTGGTAAATCGATGTTGGCTCGTAGTTATGTGCATTTAGGTTTGTTGGTTTTACTCTATGGCATGTCACGCCTTGAACCCGTGACATTGGTCTTGGATTATCTGCACCTGGGATCCTCTTTATTCCTCCGTGGTTTTGTTTGACTTGGCTCGTCCATGCCCATCTATGGCACTGTGCGACTTGGAGCCGTTCTGTCAGCGATGGACTATGTGAATATTGGCCCAGGGCTGTCCTTGCACTACTTTGCCCGACTTGGCTTCTTGATGTTTACCTATGGTATGAGCTGTTTGGGGCCTGCATTGTCAGTCTTGGACTTTGCCAGCTTGGGATCCTCCTTGTCCCTAAGTAGCCTCCTACATTTTGGTTTTTCCTCATTGGCCTATGGATTATCTTGGCCTGGCTCAGCATTGTTTGCCTCGGACTATGCAATGGCAGGTTCCCCTTCATTGGCACAGACCTTTGTGCAGTTGGCAGGAGATTTGTCGGTTTATGGCTTAGGCTGACTTGGTTTCAGTTTGTCAGCCCCTGACTTAGTAAATGCTGACTTCTTGCTTTCGCCTCGGAGTTTCTCACGTTCAGGCCCTTGCCCATTGATTTGGGGCATGGCAAGGCTGGGCTTGGCATCGTTGGTTTCCGACAAGGCAGAACTCGGCAGTGGCCTCTCAGTCACAAGCTTTGCCCGCCTTGGATTCTCGCTGTTTGTCTTTGGCTTGTCATGGCCAGGATTGGTTCCTTCAACACCAGACTCTGTGTCGATAGGTTCCTCCCTATCCATCAGAGGTTCCGCACATCTGGGACTGTCATTGTCATCGTCCGGCTGCAATGCCTTGGGCAATTTACTGTTGGTCCTGGATTTTGCATCTCTGGGACCAACTGTGTTGCTGAGATGTTCCGCTTAGATGGACTTCTCAATGTTGACCTATGGCATGGCTCGGCTGGGTCCTTTCTTGTCCGTCCCTGATTTCTCTCACATCGGCTCTGTGATGTTTTCGAGAAACATGGTGTGTCCTGGTTTCCCAGTCTCCATGTACGGCATGGCTCGACCTGATCCATCATCATTAGCCTTGGATTTTTTGAGCTTGGAATTGTCGGTGTCCCCACAAGCATCAGTGAGAATCGATCTGGTCTTGTTGGTTTATGGCTTGTCCCACTTAGGTTTCATCTCATTGACCCTGGACTTTGCTCACATGGGCCTGGGAATCTTCCTAAGGGGCTTTGCAAGATTTGAATCTTCCCCGTTTGCCTATGGCATGGTACGGTTGGGCCTCATTTTGTTGGCGTTGAGCTTAACAAACATGGGACCTTCACCTTCAGTGGGAGCCTATGCCAGGATTGCCTTGGGGCAACAGGTCTATGGAACAAGCCAACTTGGCCCAGCTCCATTGGTCCCTGACTCTTTGAAGTTAGAAAGTTTGTTGTTGCTTCGAGGATGTGTACGTTTGGGTTTCACCTCATTGGTCTTTGGCATGACATGCTTGGAATTCAGCTTGTTGGCCTTGGATTTTTTCCATTTGGACTTTTTTACATCTCCACACGGCATGGCTTGATTTGGCTTTTCAATTTTGTTGTTTGGAGTGATGCGACTTGGATTGCTGTTGTCGATTTCTGACTTTACGACCTTCGGACCATTGCCGTTGCTGCGCAGCTCCACGCGCTTGGGATCCTTGTTGTCAGTCTATGGCATGTCATGTTTGGACAGTTTGACTTTTGCACTGGATCCTATCCATTTCGAGAGTCCGCTGTTCTCACATGGATTCTGTCGAGTGGAATCGCCATTGTTGGTCTTCGGAATGGTTCGACTTGATTTGGTGCTGTCAACGTTGGATCTTTTGAGCCTGGGCTCCTTGGTGTTGTCAAGGGCAAGCGCTCGCCTTGAATCTTCGATGTTGGTTTATGGCATGGTGCGACTTGGATTTTTGCTGTTTGTCTTGGACTTGTTGCATCTTGGCTCCCTGTTGTTGATGCACGGGTTTACCTGCTCAGGCTCGGCTCTCTTGACCTTTGGAATGGCACGCCCGGGGTCTTTGATGTTGGCACTTGACTTTGCACATTTGGGCTCGTTGCCATTGTTGAAGGCCTTCGCATGTTTGGATCCCGCCTTATCAGTCTTTGGCATGTCCCGGCTGGATCCTGTGGCACCGGTGTTGGACCTCATTCATGTAGGTAGCTCCTCGTCACCACGAAGCCATAGCTGCTCTGGACCTGTGTTGTTGGTTTGGGGCATGAGCTGCTTAGGACTTTCGTTGTTGACGTCAGACCTTGTGGGTATGGGCCTGTCATCATCATCACAAAGCTCCACCCAGCCAGGTCCAGCTCTCTTGGCCTATGGCTTCTCTTGCTTGGCTTCCTTGTTGTCAGCCCTGGATTTTGTGAAGTGTGGATCTTCGACATTGTTGCGTTCATATGCAAAGATAGACCTGGCACTGTCGGCATATGGCATGTCATGGATTGGCTCCATTCCGCTCTTGCTGGACCCCTTGAGCTTAGGTTTGTTTCCATCACCCAGGAGCTTTGCACGCTTTGGCCCGGCTATGTCGCTCTATAGCATGACTCGACTGGGTTTCGTCTTTTCTGTGCTGGATCTTTTGCATATGGACTTTGTCACGTTGCTTCAATCATTCCTCCGTTTTGACTCGATGCTATTCGTCTCTGGGTTGTCCAGGCTTGGTCCCGTGCTGTTAGTTCTTGACTTCGTGATGATGAACTCGTCCGTGTCGCTCCGGTCACACATGCGCATAGGATTGGCCATTTCTGTCTATGGCATGGCACGCCTGGGATTTTTCCTGTCTCCATTGCACGTGTCAACACTTGGCTTGTTCTTGTCACCTCGGGCACCCATGAATATTGGCCTCACACCGTCAGCTTATGGTCTGACCAGATCTGGATTTCCACTGCTGGTGCTCGACCACGTACATATTGGCAGCTTCTTGCCTCTCAGAGCTTTAGGTCACCTGGGTTCCGCAACACTGGTCTATGGCCTGAATCGTCCAGACCTGTTGATGTCAATCTTGGACTGGGTTCAACTTGACTCGGTTGCATCTCTGCATGGCTGCGTGTGCCCTGGTAGCATGTCATCAATCTTTGGGATGGCATGACTAGAGCCATTCTCGTTGATTCTGAGCTACGTGAATTTGGGCCCTTCCTTGTTGTTGAGAGGTCTCTTGTGCATAGGCTTGTCCCCTTTAGCTTATGGAACGGCTCGACTGGGGTTTCTACCGTCGATTCTGGACCTTGTGCACTCGGACTTTCCATTGCTAATCCGTGGTTTGGTGTGCCTAGATTTCTTCCCTTTCGCGTATGGCATGACAGCCCTTGGAAGTACACCACCCGCTCTTGACTTTGTTCATTTGGGCTCAGTCATACTGCTTCGGGCATACACTTGCTCAGATTTCCTCATACCAGTCTATGGCATGTCCTGTTTGGGTTCCCTTCTGCTTTTGTCGGACCACGCTCACCCGGAGCCCATACTGCTACTGAGAGGTTCCTCAAGAATTGGCTTCACCTTGCCAGTCTTCGGCATGATTTGTTTGGGGCTGTCGACGTCAATGCTTGACTATGCACGCATGAGCAGCTTCATTTTGGTGCGATCCTTTGCATGCGTTGACCTGACACCATTGGCTTATGGGATGTCCAGATTGGGAGATTCACCACTAGTCCTTGATTCTTGTACTGTGGACTTTTTGATGTTTGCCAGAAGCCTCGTCCAACTGGGTTTCATCATGTTTGTCTTTGGCATGACTTGTTTGGGTTTTCTGCTATTGACCTTGGATTTTATTCACATTGGTTTGGTGATGTTAGTGAAGAACTCCATGTGACTAGACCTTTCATTGCCCGCCTTTGGCTGCACCAGGTCAGACCTGTTGCTATTGGTTTTAGATTTTACCGAATTTGGCTCCTTGTTGTCGTGCAGAACCTTCGCTCGGATGGGGAGCCAGCTTTTGGTCTATGGCTTGACTCGAACAGAGCCATTCCTGTTGGCTCTTGATTTTGCCAGCATGGGAAGTTTGTTGTTGTCCCAAACTTTTGCCTAATCAGATCCAGGTTTGTTTGTCTATGGCGTCCTTTGCATGGACTTCTCTCTATCCATTCTGGACTACCTGCAGTCAGGCTCCTCGTCGTCTCTTCGAAGTTTCGTTTGTTGTGACTTTCTTTTGTCACTCTATGGAGTCGCATGTTTGGAGTTGCCACTCTTAGCCTTGGAATATGCCTGGATGGAGAGTTTCATGTCGTTCAGATCCTTCTCAAGGCTTGGCTTTTCACTTCCTGCCTATGGCATGGCTCGTTCAGATTTCACACCATCAGCATTGGACTTTGTGACATTGGGCTTCGCAACTTCCTTGAGGGCGCTTGCGCACTTGGGATTCTTCACGTTAATGCTGGGACCTTTGGACATAGCTTCGGGCCTCAAGGTCTATGGGCCAAACGACTTCGAATCAGCGTGTCCTGTACGAAGCTATGCACGATTTGGCCCATCCCTGTCACTCTACGGAATGACTCGTCTTGATTCAACACTTCCTCTACTGGATTTTGCAACCATTGGTTCATGCTTGTCTATGCAAAGCTACTGTCAAACGGGCTTGTTGATTTTTGCCTTTGGCTTGATTTGTTTGGGAGACTTTTTATTAGCTCTTGACTTTGTATCACTTGACAGTTCCATGTTGCTAAGTTCATCCATCCAATTGGGCGATGCGATGTCTCTCTACGATTTTGCCAACTTCCGCAGCGGTCTTTTGTTACGAAGCTACGCACGACTTGGTAGTTTGATGTTGGTCTATGGCTTGGCACATCTAGGCTCTTCCTCCTCAGCCTTGGATTTCGTGCACATGGAATTCCTGCTGTTCCTACAATCTTTTGGATGCTTGGGCTTTTCCGTCTTTGTGTATGGCGTGTCAAGATTGGGACATACCCTGTTGGCCTTAGACTTTTCGGATATGGGCTTCGCACCATTCTCAAGGAACTCTCTCCGAATTGGAAGCGTGATTTTGACCTATGGCATGTCCTGCATGGGATCTACACCACTTGTATTGGACTTTGTCGTGCTAGGATTCTCTTCGTTTCCACAGAGTTCCGCACAACTTGGGAGCGTGTTGTCGGCTTATGGGACAGCCTGTTTGGACCTGCTACTGCCAACCCTTGATCTTGTGACCATTGACAGTTTTCTTCCCTTGCACAGCTTTGCACATTTGGGTTCATCCATGTTCGCTTACGGTTGCGTGCGAGTGGAACCGCTGCCGCTGCTGCTGGACTTTATGAGCTTCGGGTCCTCCTTGCTGTTGCAGAGCTTCTGCCAACTGGGACTCAGTCTGTTGGTCTTCGGTTTGACCTGGTTAGAACTTACCCTGTTTCTGCTAGACTGTATTCATCCAGGTCCTATGCTACCCCTGCGAGGTTCCATGCATCTTGAGTTGCTGTTGTTGGCCTATGGACTGTGCAGGCCTGGCCCCTTGACGACTTTGCTGGATCATATCCAACTTGAATTCGCGCTGTTCACCAGATCATTCGCATGTTTAGGTTTCTTGCTGCTAGCTTTTGGCATCTCTTGTTCGGAACTTTTGCTGTTTGTCCTGGATTTTTCTGACTTTGACTTTCTCTTGTTGCTTAAAGGACTCATGCAAATTGGCTCATCTCTTTCTCTCTATGGTCTGGTTTGCCTGGGCAGTTTGCTGTTCGCCCTGGATTTTGCTCATCTCGACCCTCCGTTGTTGCCTCGAGGTCTGTGTCGTTCAGGATTTCCATCGTTGGTCTATGGAATGCAACGACTGGGTCTTTTGCTGTTAGTCATTGATCTCATTTCCTTGGGCTTCATTTTATCTTCAAGGAGTTTCTTACGTCTGGGATCTTCATCGTTGCTCTTTGGCATTAGTCGTTTGGACTTGTCGTTGCCAGTATCAGATGTGGTCCACTCGGGCAGCACCTCGCTCATCCGAGGTTTCATGAGATCCGAATCCGCATTGTTCGTTTTCGGAATGAGTCGCTTAGGACCTCCGCTGTTGATGCTTGACTCTCTGTCCTTGGGCTTCTTCATGTCTTTGCATAGCTCCATTCATCATGGCCCATTCCTGCTGGTGTACGGCATGCTTCGTATGGACTTGATGTTGTTATTGTTGGATCACATCGCCATTGGATCTCCCACGTTTTCAAGAAGCTTCTTGCAACTCGGATCTTCGGCCTTGGCCTTTGGTATGGGATGCCTAGACTTCACCTCGCTGGTCTCGGACTTTGTTCAGCCTGGAAGCTCCTCATTTCCTCACACCTCTGCCTACCTTGGCTCCTTCTTACTTCCTTATGGTATGGCGGTGATTGGGACACAACTGCCAGTACTGGATCTTGTATCTCCAGGTTCTTTGATGCCTTTCCAATCATTCTGCCAACTTGAAAGTACATCATCCGCCTTCGGACTCATGTGCCTTGGTTCTGCACTCTTGGCAATCGACATGGCCAATATTGGTTTATTGCCATCCTTGAAGAGCTTTATGTGAATTGACTTTCTGGTGTTGATGTTTGGATTGGCATGTCTGGACCTCCTGCTGTTAGTTCCGGATCCGATGAACGTTGGATTTCTTTTGCCACCACGGAGCCCCGTCTGCTCCGAACTCATGTCGTTGGTCTTTGGCCTGGCACGTCTGGGTCCTGTGATGTTGACATCGGATTTCATTGAACTGAACTTGTCGCTCTTCCTGAGGTCCTTTGTGAGATTTGAACTGAATTTGTCGGTCTTTGGCATGGAAAGGTTGGGCTTTTTCTCACCCGCCTTAGATTTTTTCCAGCTGGACCTCGTGCTGCTTCCGAGGAGCTTCATGTGACTTGGTTTCATTTTGCCAGTGAGTGGCTCAGCACGACCAGGATTCCCTTTGTCCACCCTTGACCATCTTCAACTGGACCTTTCGCCCTCTTTGCAAAGCTTCATGCAAATCGGATTTTCGATGTCACCCTACGGTATCAGCTGTATGACTTCTGTGTCAACCTTGGACTTTGTGCAGCTGGGTTTTCCATCATTCCTTCAAAGCCCTGCTCAAATCGATTTCTCTCCATTCGTCTGGGGCATTATGCGATCAGGTTTCAGTCTTTCTCTGCTGGACTGGTGCAGCGTCGGCTTCACACTGTTTTTGCAAACTTTCGTCCAGCTGGGCTCTGTGTTGTTGGTTTTTGGAATGTCGCAGTCAGAGCCTTTGCTTTCAGCCTTGGACCCTGCCAGCTTGGGAAGCACATTGTCCCCGAGGTCATCCGCTAGATCAGAATTGCCACTGCCAACTGAGGGAATGAGTCGTTCAGATCTTCTCCTGTCAGTGTCGGACTTTGTTCAGACGGGTTTCTCCATCTTTCCCAGAGGCCTTGCTTGGTCAGAGCTCTTCCTGCCACTTTTTGGAGTTTCAAAACTCGAATCGACCTCACTGGCACTGGATCTCTTGAACCTCGATAGCTTCCTTTCGATGCAATCCTATGCCCATTTGGGCTCCATGATTTCTCTCTACGGCATGACATGGATGGAATTCATATTGTTGACACCTGATCTTGTCCTGATGGACTCGGCCATGTCGTTGCGAAGCCCCATTTGACTCGATTTTGCTCTGCCGGTCTACGGCATGATGTGTTTGGACTTAAGTTTGTCCATACCTGACCACGCATGCTTAGGGTCTCCGTTGTTTTTCCATTCGTTCAGCCACTTGGAGCCTTCATTCCCAGTCTTCAGCCAGTTGCGCTTTGGTTTTTGCTTGTTGGTTTCAGACTATGTGCAGATTGAGTCATTTTTGTCATTGCGAAACCATGCAAAGTTAGACTTCTTTTCATCACTTTATGGTGTGGGATGTCTTGATTTTTCCTCACCTGCTCTAGATCGTGTGACATTGGGAAGTTCATCGCCTTTGCAAGGCCATGTTTGCTTCGGGCTGCGTCTCTTGTTGTATGGCTGTAAACGTTTGGAGTTTTTGGCCTCGACATTGGACTTTTTGCTGTTGGGATCATCCACCTTGCTGCAAAGCCCAGTATGTCCTGGACCTCCCCCACTGGTCTGGGGCATGTCGTGATTGGAGCTTTCGTCGTTTGTCCTTGACTTTGTGCAGCCGGAGTTGGTTTCATCTTTGCACACATCCATGCGACTGGGACTTTCTCCATCTGCATGGGGCATGACACGTTTGGGTTTTTCCTTGTTTGTGTTGGACCATGTGAGCATCAGCAAAACAGTGCCACTTCATAGCTTTACCCACTTAGGTTCCATGCTGTTGGCTTACGGCTTGATGAGAATGGAATTTCTTTTGTCGATTTTGGATCATTTGCATTTTGGCAGCCAATTCTTCTTGCGAAGTTTCATGTATCTTGAGTTTGCCCCCTTGATCCATGGCATTGCTCAGATGGAACTCTTTCTGTCAGCCTCGGATTCTGTGAGTTTGGAGCTCTCCTTGTCCTTCCATAGCTTCGTTCGGCCAGATCTACCGCTCTCAATCTACGGCATGGCCTGGTTGGACTTTTCTTTGTTGGTCTTGGACTTTGTGAGTATCGGCTTCATGACTTTTCTCCACAGCTCCGTGAACTTTGGGCTACTGTCATCCATATATGGAACTAGCCGCTTGGGTTTTCCACTGCTGATCCTTGACTATGTTCACTTGGAATTCCCACTGTTACCACATAGCTCATGTCACTTGGGCCCTTCGATTTTCGCTTCCGGCTCATCGTGCTTAGGTTTTTTGATGTACGTGGATGATGAGGTAATCTTTGGAAGCATCATGTCGGTCAGATCCTTCGCTCATTTTGATCTGTCAATCTCTACCTATGCCATGACGCGCCCAGCTTTGTTGCTGCTGTCGTTAGATTATGCCAGTTTTGACCCAATGTCGTTGCTACAAGGATTCCTGCGGATGGACTCATCCCTGTCTCTTTTTGGCATGTCTTGTTTGGAAAGCTCACCTCTGGCCTTGGATTTCTTGAACCCAGCTTCAACCCCGCTTTTGCGATCATTTTCTTGATCAGGCTCAGTTTCATTGGTGTCTAGCTTGATGAAACTGGATTTCCTGCTGTCCTTGTTGGATTTTGGATCTTTTGAATCTACCTCATTGTTACAATCCCTCTGCCAATTGGACTTCACTCCATTGGTTTATGGCATGACCTGCATGGGATCATCGTCGTTCCTTTTGGATCATGCAAACTCGGACTTGGCATCTCCACCCAGATCTCTTGTTTGCCTAGACCCAGCACTGTCAGCCTATGGCATGTCGCAACCAGACCTGATCCCGTCCGTCCTTGATCCTGTTGAGACTGGAGGATTCATGAGTCTGAGGTCATTCATGCGATTTGGATTTACATTGTTTGCATATGGGATGAGCTGTTTGGGATTCATTTTGTTGGTCTTGGACTATAATTGCTTCGGCCCAACTTTGTTGCTGCAAAGCTTCATGCACCTGGGATTTACCATTTTGGTGTATGGAATCACAGGACCTGACTTGTTGCCATCCTTGATGGATTTCATTCACATGGGATCCAGCATGTTTCTTCAAAGCTCCACTCGGCTGGGGTTGTTGCTGCCGATCTTTGGCTTGGCGTGTTCAGAAAACGCTACATTTGTGTTGGATTTCATTCAGATGGACAGTGCCTTGTCTGTGAGAAGCCCCTTGTGAACTGACTTGATCTTGTTCGTCTACGGAATGACTCGACCGGGCCCGAGTCTTTCAGTGCTGGACTTCTTGAGACTTGAACCTTCGCCACCGTTGCAGTCCTTCATCTGACTTGGTTCCATTTCATCGATTTATGGAATGACCTGCCTGTGCAGTTCAGCCTTGGTCCTGGATTTTCTTCATACGGGCCTGTTCTTGTCTCCTCAAGGCCTTTGTTGTTCGGACTTTGCGCTGCTGGCCTTTGGCTTGTCGCAACTGGGTCTGTTGTCGTTAGCCTTGGATTTTCTTCAAATGGGGTCGTTGTTTTCTCTGCGAAGCTACATGCGCTTGGACAGCACACCGCTGCTCTATGGATGTTCGGTACTAGTTGCTCAGCTGCAAAACGGACTCTGGAGGGCTATGCGGTTTAGACATGTCTATACATACATACATACGTACGCACGTACGTACGTACGTACATACATACATATGTATAATATATATATATATATTGTATATATTATATGGGTACGTACATGTTTACACTTGCACTTCCTCAACCTGATGGGATTTTGCAGATCAAGGGTCTCTAAGACTTTACATTGCATTCTTGAAGGTGACAAGTTGCAAGGATCTGGACGTTGCGATTGGAAGTTGACACCCAGTGATGCACTCATCTCCACGATGTATATAGTTCTACAATGTTCTACATCGGGATATCTAGACTTTTTTTGTGGGGTAAAAACAAGACATAGTACGGGTGGAAGTTCTGTAGGTCAGACCAACATGCTTGGAACACCTTTGGTTATCAAGGTGTGCCAAGATCCAGTTTGTGCTCCCTTGCTGTAGGTCCTACACTGTAGGTGCATGTACACCTCGGAGTATATGGGGGTTGAGGCGGAATGCAGAGATTACTCTTCCAAGTGAGTTGCAACACACAACATCACACGACCTTCTGCAATAGCATAGGAGTACTGACCATTGCCAGGATACCAAAACACCGTAGAGGGTGTGAGAGCCATGCTATCAACATCTCATTTCCCGGCATTTCCCAGCAATTTCCGTACCAATTTCCCACAATTTCGGACCATGTTCAACTCCGAGCGATACTCCAAAACCCACGTCCGCCACGTCCGCCACGTCCGCCACGTCCGCCACGTCCGTTGCTGAGGAGCCATTCATGTTCGCCCTGGGCTTGACTTACCCAGCTTCGTTGGTGTTTATCCGTTGCCTCACTCGATTTGGTTTCGTGATTTCAGTCTTTGACACAACACGAATGGACTTCACCCTGCTGGTTTTGGATTTTGTTCACATTGGGCCAACCACGTTGGCACGTAGCTTTGCATGAATTGGCTTCTTGCTACTGGCATACGGAATGACTCGTTTAGACTTCATAACATTGATTCTTGACGCAGTCCATTTTGGATTGCCATTGTTTTTGAGGACGTTCATATATGCAGGGCCGTGTTTGCTTCTTTATGGTTTTCAACGACTTGATTCCACAACGTTGGTCCTGGATTCCTTACAGATTGGATTTGCGATGCCTACGAGAAGTATGCTGCAGCTTGGAAGCCCGTCCTCACTCTATGGCCTGACAACCTTAGGATTGACATCGCTGATTCTTGATCTCGTGGGATCAGGTTCCTCCTCATCATTGCAATCATCTTCTCATTTGGACAGTAGTTTGTTGATCTATGGTATGGCCTGGTGTGGATCCTTATTGCTGGTCTCAGACTTTGTGAGCCTGGCATTTATCACGTCATTGCGAGGTTTTTTCCATTTAGACTTTTGCCCCTTGGTTTTTGGCATTGCTTGCCTTGGAAGCAGCTTGTTTGTCTTGGATTTTGTGAATCCGGAATTCACCACGTCCCTCCGAAGATACGTTCAGTTTGGACCTTCACTCCCTGCCTATGGTCTGTTGCGCTTGGGTTTATCTCCCTCCCTCCTTGATGCAATACACACCGGGTTGACACTTTCCATGAGAAGCCTCCTGCGACTTGATTCTGTTCTGTCGGTCTATGGCATGCAATGTCTAGGCTTTCTGACATCAGTGCTGGATTTTCTGATCTCAGACTCTTTACTTTCCTTACAAAGTCTTGTCCGAGCGGGCTCAACTATGTTGATGTACGGAGCCACGTGTTTGGGACTCTTGCCCTTGGCTTTGGACCACATGCACTCTGGATTCCTGGTGTCCATACGGTCCTTCTGTCGCTTCGACTTCTTGTTGCCTGCATTTGGCATGGCCTGTCCTGGTTGCTCAATGTTGATCCTGGATTGCATGACACTCAGCAGCCCCCTGCCACCTCGTAGCTTTGTGCACTTGGGATTCGTGCCTCCGTCATATGGCATAAACCGACTGGGCTCCATGTCATTTGTCATGGATTTCGTGAATCTCGAAAGCGCATCGTTACTAAGGACATCCATGTGATTCGATTCGCCGGCATCCATCTACGGCATCAGCAAACTAGGCTCTTTGCTGTTAGTCTTGGATTTCCTTCAGTTGGACTTTGCTCCCTTGCCACGAAACTTTGTCCATTTGGAGCTGCTGATGTTCTTGTATGGTCATACGCGCTCAGACCTGTCCCCGTCTACCCTGGATCCTGTGAATTTGGGCTCCACTTTGCCACCCCGTGGATTCGCATGAATTGACTTTGCGATTTCCACCTATGGATTCTCCACATTAGAAAGTTTCTTGTCCGTGCTAGACTTTGTTCAATTGGGTTTTTTACCGTTTTTACATGGCATGTTTGCCGTGGGCTCCAAGCTGTTGGTGTTTGGGATGACGTGCCTTGGATTTGTATCGTTGCCTTTGGACTTTGTCCATTTAGAGAGTTCGACTTCGTCAAAAAGTTTCGTGTGACTGGAGTTTTTCTTATCTGCTTATGGCATGGCATGGTTGGGTTCGCTGCTGTCGATCTTGGATTTTGTTCAACTTTCGAGTTCCTTGAGCCTGCGAAGCTTTATCCGAACTGACTCCTTGCCATTGGTCTTCGGCATGTGTTGCCTTGGGTTCCCTCTATTGATACTGGATTTCATCACTTGCGACTCCATGTTTTCATTGAGAGGTCTTGCCCATCTTGGCTTCATTTTATTTGCCTATGGCATGTCCAAACTCGAGTCATTCTTATTTGTGCTGGACCTGGTTTGGTTTGGATCAATTCTGCCATTGCAAAGCTTCGCACGACCTGACTTCTCATCATCTGTCTATGGCCTGGCCAAATTGGGATCAATCTCATTGGTTCCTGACATCGTTTCACTCGGCTTCTCATTGTCACCGCAATCCTCCTTATGTATCGGCTTCACATCGTCGGTTTTTGGCTTGTCTCGCTTGGAACTGCTGCTGCTGGTGCTGGATGCCATTGAAATTGGCTTTTCTTCGTTACCAAGGGCACTTATGTAGGTTGGACCTTCAACATTGGCCTATGGATTGACACGCTCAGACTTCTCCATTTTGGTACCGGATCCTGGTCACTTTGGCTTTTTTGTGTCTTTGCACAGTCTGGTTTGCTTGGACCTGCTGATGTCAGCCTCTGGAATCACAAGGTCAGGCTTCTCTATGTTTGCCTTGGACTTCTTCATGCTGGACTCTTCCTTATCCTCACAAAGCCCAGGATGTTTAGATGGCGATTTGTTGGTCTATGGCATGACATGCTTGGACTTTCCATTGCTGGTAGTGGATCTTCTGCACTCAGGCCTCACATTGTCCATGAGAAGCCTCTGTTGCTCCGACTTTTTGCTGTTTGTTTATGGCTTGAATATCCTATGCTCCAGCATGTTGGTCTTAGATTTTGTGCACACAGGATCCGTGCTGTTCTTGCGATATCATGGACATCCTGGTTTCGCCTTGTTGGTTTATGGCATGACGAAATTGGATTTCATGCTGTCTTCACTTGACTTTGGACACATGGAGCCACCATTGTTAGTGCGATTTCATTCATGCTTTGGCAGCTTTTTGCCAGTTTATGGCATGGGATGTTTAGACTTGTCACTGTTGGTCCTAGACTTCATCAACGCTGGCTTTCCACCATCCCCACGGAGCCATGCACACATGGGACCCAGCCTGCTCATCTATGGCCTCACAAGACTTGGATTGAGCACTTTGGTGTTGGACTTCATCCATATGGGTTCAGCCCTTTTGTTGCAAAATGTCTTCTGTTTGGGCATCGAATCATCCATCTATGGCATGATGCACTTGGGATTTATGATGTTAGTATTGGACCATGTGCACATGGACCTTGTGCTGTCACTTCGAGGACTCATAACGGTAGGCTCTGTGACATTTGTCTTTGGCCTGGCATGCATTGGCTCCAGTCTCTCAGCGCCTGATTTTATCAACATCGAATCATTGTTGCCTCTGCGTTCATTTGCATATATTGGGCTGCCTTTGTTGGTGTTTGGCATGACAAGGTCGGGATTACTGATGCTGATTCCGGACATTGGATTCTTTGGATTGACACCTCCGTCACAAGGGTTATGCCAACTTGGTGCGTCCTTATTAGTCTATGGTATATCATGCCCTGAATCACCTCTGTCAATCTCAGATGTGGCAAGCCTGGACTTCATCTCATTGTTACGCGGTCTTGCAAGAACTGAATCAAGTCCATTGGTTTATGGCGTGGCCTGATTGGACTTGTCCCTCTTGGTGTTGGACTTTTTGCAGTTGGATTTCATCGTTTCAACCAGGTCATCCATACAAATTGATTCGGCACTGTCGGCCTTCGGATTCTGCAAGCCAGGATCGCCCTTGTTGCCGCTGGATCACATGACTTTTGGTAGCACCCTGTCCTTGCATAGCTTTACATAACTTGACCTTGCGGTTTTCCTGTATGGCATGTCAAGATTGGGCTTGGAGTTGTTGGTCATGGATTTTGTGCACTTGGGCAGTTCACTGTTTCTCAAGAGCCTTGCCTGTTTTGGCTCAGCAATGTTGGCTTATGGCCTGATGTGCCCAGATTTAATTCTGCTAGCGTCAGACCTTGCACACTTTGGACCTGCTTTGCTAATGCGCTACTATGCTCACATTGATTTGCCTCTATTGGCTTACGGTATGGCATGACCTGATTTGCCCTTGTTTGTTCTAGATCTCACACACCTGGGATCTGGCTTGTCATTGCGCGCGTATGTCTGTTCCGGCCCTTTGATGTTGGTCTACGGCCTGTCAAGACTCGGGCCTATGATGTTAGTACTGGATTTCATTCACATTGAACCGCTGTCATTGGTACACAGCTTCTATTGCTTTGATTCCACGCTGTTGGTCTATGGTATTGCTAGACCTGAGCCAATCTTGTTGGTCATTGATTTCGCGCTGCCTGGCTTCTTGCTGCTTTTGCAAAGCTACATGCGCCCTGGCTTGATGCCACTGGTTTATGGCATGTACCGATCAGATTCGCTGTTGTTCATTCTGGATTATGTACATTTGGGGCCATTGATGTCACTGAGGAGTCACCTCCAACTCGAACCATCGCTATCTGCTTATGGTTTAGGAAGTTTGGAGTTGAGCATGTCAATCTTGGATCTTGTGATGCCAGGCTTCTCCATGTCGTCACAAAGCCTCACTCACATCGACCCGCCATCATTGATGTTTGGCGTCTCCTGTATGGACTGTTCACCCTTGGTCTTAGACTTCATCAGCCTAGAAAGCAGCATGTCTTTGCGAGGCCATGCCCAACTCGGTTCCTTCATGTTGCTCTACGGCCTGTCGCGATTAGGCCTCCCTTTGTTGATGCTGGACCATATCGATGTTGATTTTTTGTCTTTGCTTCAAGCATCTGCAAGATTAGGTTTGGAGACGTCTGTCTACGGCATTACTCGATTGGCGTCACTTTTGTCGGTACTGGATCTCACCATGACTGGCAGCTCCGTGTTCTTCCGAGCTTCAGCGCGAGTCGACAGCGTACTATTCGTTTATGGCTTGACACGTCCAGACTTCGCATTGTTTGCATTGGACCGTGTGAGTGTGGGATCTCCACCATTACTGAGAGCATTGGCTCAACCAGAGTTGGCATCATTGGCTTATGGCATGGTTCGATTGGACTCGTTCTTGCTGATCTTGGATCATTTTCATTACGAATTGTTGCTGTTCTTGAGAGCATTTTCTTGCCTGGGATTTTTGCTTCCAACCTATGGCCTATCGCGGCTAGGCTTCTCTTTGCTTTCACTCGATTCCTTCAACTCAGACAGTGCGACTTTCATGAGAAGCTACGTTTGACCAGGGAGTACCTTGCCCACCTATGGCATGTCCAGAATCGACCTGTCACTTTTGGCGCTGGATCTTATTCGACCTGGTCTGCCATTTTCGTCACACATGTTTGCCTGTATTGGCTTGTTTTTGCCAGTCTTTGGCTTGGCACGACCTGGTCCTTTCTCTTCGATACTGGATCTTTTGCACTTTGACTCAGCCTTGTTGTTGAGGTCACACGTGTGACTAGGCTTACTTTCATCCGTTTATGGCATTGCCAGGCTTGACTTCCCACTGTTGATCTTGGATCATGCACACCTGGGAAGCACAACCTCATTGCAAGCCTATGTCCAAGCAGGCTTGACTTTATCCACCTATGGTGTTTCGCAGTGTGACTCTTTGACGTTCATCTTGGATTTCATCCACTTAGGCCCGACGTCATCACCCAGAACCATGGCGCGGGCCGAAAGTTCCATGTCAGCCTATGGCTTCACATGGCCTGAACTCAGTTTGCCGTTGTTGGACTTTGCACATTTTGGAAGCTTTATGCTACCGAAGGCCCACTGTTGTGTTGGTTCCCTGCTTCCACTCTATGGACTAGCCAGAATAGATTTGATCCTGCTGGTGCTGGATTTTGCGCATTCTGGATTCATATTGTCCTCACAGTCATATTGCCGTTCAGAATCGCCGATGTTGATGTTTGGCATTATGAGGATTGAACTCACCTTTTCAGTCCTTGACCTCATTCACTTGGACTTGTTTTTGTTTCTTCAAAGTTTCGCACATTTCGACCTAGTCGTTTTGACCTATGGCTTGTGCCGCTTGGGCTTGTCTCTCTTAATTCTGGACCTTTCCCACTTTGACCCAGCTCCATTGCTGCGCTCTTTTTTGTGTGTTGGATTCTTGCTGTTGGTATATGGAATGAGTCGTCCCGACTTCATGTTGCTTGTCTCAGACTTCGTCAACATTGGCTTGAGTCCATCCCTGCGCAGCTTTGTTCGCCTAGGTTCACCTCCGTTGGTCTTCGGGGTGGTTTGTTCGGAATCAGTACCTCCTACAATTGATTTCGCTCATCTTGAATTCTCATTGTTATCACGAAGCTCTATGCACTTAGATCCCACACTGCCAGTGTCTGGCTTGTCCTGCCCAGAGTTTTTACTGTTTTTATTGGATTACTCCAACATCGACAGCCCATCATCCATGCAAAGTTTCGCACACATTGAAAGCTTACCATCGGCCTCTGGACTGGCGCGACTCGGCCTGGTTTTGTTGATTTTGGACCTCACATTTTTTGGCTTCTCATCATCTTCACATGGTCCTGCTTGTTTCAGTTCCAATCTGTTGGTTTTTGGTCTGGCTCGATTAGGTTTCATTTTGTCTACCATCGATTTTGTCCACGTGGACTTGCCCCTGTTGCCTCGCAGCTTTACTCGGCCAGGAAGTGCACTGTTGCTTTTTGGCATGACTTGCTCAGATTTGTTGCTGTCATTGCCTGACTCCATGCCTCTTGGCTCCTCATGTTCCTTGCGAGGCTTTGCTCGGCTGGGACTGGCCTTGCCAGCATATGGCATTTCGCGACTGGACTCGTCCATTTCGATCTCGGACTTGGCACACATTGACTTGACCCTGCCCCTGCAAACTCTTTGCCGACCTGACAGTTTCTTGTCAGTCTTTGGCATGACCTGTTTGGGTTCTTCCATTTTTGTTTTGGACTTCGTCCAATTCGAAAGTTCTTCATCCCTACAATCTTCATGTCGGCCTGGGTCAGCACTGTTGGTCTATGGCTTGAGCTGTTCGGCACCATCTTTGCTTGTCCCAGACTTTGTGCACTTGGGACTGGCGTTGTTGCTACGAAGCTGCCTGCACATAGGATCATTGCCATCCGTTTCTGGATTGTCAAAGCTGGACTTCCTTCTGCCCTTATTGGATCCTGTAAGTTTGGGTGTGCCATTGTCTTTGCGAACCCACATCCACGCAGGTTTCGTGGTTTTGGTCTATGGTATGACATGTCCAGATTTCACCTTGTCACTCCTCGACTTGTTGAGTGTGGACTTGTCGCCTTCAATTCGAAGCCTTACCCAACTTGATTTCATCTTGTTGCTCTATGGCATTTGTTGCTTGGACCCACTGCTGCTGGTGTTGGATTACGCCCATCCCGACTTCCTCTCGTCTCTCCAAGGGTTTTGTCATCTCGGGTCAGCTCTTTCAGTCTACGGCTTGACAAACCCTGGTTCCTTACCGTTGATCTTGGACTTCATCCATTTAGGATTCTCTTCGCCGCTTCATTCTTTTGCACATCTTGGATTCTTTCTGCCTATCTTCGGCCTTGCACGTTTGGAGCCATTGGCTTCTTCGTTGGATCACCTCCACTTGGACCCTTCGCTGTTCCTCCGTAGCTTTTGTCGGTCGGACTCGTCGATGTTGGTCTTTGGGCTGTCGCGACTGGGTGCCTCGGTCTTGGTTTTGGACCTCGCCTTTTTGGGTTCCGATTTGTCGACCAGGAGCTTTGTTTGACCCGATTTGTCGATGTCGATTTTCGGTGCTGTAAGACTTGAAAGTTCTTCACTGATCCTGGACTCTATAGGTCTTGGCTCATTCTCTTCTCTGAAAGGATTTGCCTGCACCGACTTTGCACCGTTTGTGTGGGGCATGTCCAGCCTAGATTTGTCCCTCTTGGTTTTGGACTTTGTGCACCTGGGCCTCTTTTTGCCACTAAAGGGCCCCTGCCGACTGGATTTCTTGTCTTCACCCTACAGCATTGCACGCTTGGAACCGCCAATTTCATCATTGGATCACGTGACTTCTGACTTTTCACTGTCATCACAAGGCCCTGCACAATTTGACTCTTCTCTGTTTGTTTACGGCTTGACTTGGCCCGATCCTTTCCTGTCAGCGCTTGACTTTGGGCATATGGACTCCAGTTTCTTCCTGCAAAGCTTCTTGAGGATTGACTCAGTTTTGTTGGCATATGGATTGACCAGGCTTGGGTCCTTTCCATTGACCTTGGACTTTGCACACTTAGGCAGTTTATCGTTCTCGAGAGCCTCGGTTTGTTTTGGTCTCGCGACGTCCATTTATGGAATCACAAGATCGGACTCGCTGCCATCATTGCTGGATGTCCTGCAGATCGACTTTCCCTCGTTTCCCAGATCCTTCGTGCGACTCGGATTCATCATGTCGCCTTTCGGCATGTTGAGACTCGGTCCATCGATGCCGATCTTGGATTGTTTATCTCTAGGACCGTTGGTTTTGATGCGAGGCTTCGCTCGGATTGGTTTTGTACTGTTGGTCTATGGCATCAGCCAACTTGAACTGGTGTCGTTGGTTCTGGATCACATCAATCCTGGCCTCTTGATGTTCTTGCAGAGTCACGTCTACATAGGTTTAGCCATGTTGCCCTATGGATTTACACGACTTGGGCCATCATCGTCAATCTCAGACTATCTGAGCTCGGGCTCGAGCTTGTTGCCTCAAACTTCCTTGCGACTTGATTCGTCACTGCTGGTCTACGGAATCACGAAGTTGGGCTCGTTGTCATCCGCGTTGGATCTCATCAACTTAGAGCCTGCGGTGTTGATCCAATCCTTCTGTCACTTGGGTTTCTTGTCGCCAGCTTATGGTATGGTTAGTCTGGGCAGCTCATTGCCAATCTCAGATTTCGCCTTTGGTGACTCAGCTCCTTTGCCTCAAAGCCTTGCATGTTTAGGGTCGGTTGTGTTCGCTTATGGCATGGTGAAGCTTGAAAGTTCTTTGTCACTGCTGGACCGTGCCAATTTAGGCTTGTTGCTGTTTCTACACACTTCCGCCAGACTCGATTTCTCTTTGTTGATGTATGGACTGTCATGTTTGGACTTCCCTCCATCCCTTTTGGACTACATGTCCGTGGGTTCCAGCACGTCAATCCGAAGCTCCTTGCACCCGGAGCTCCCGTTGTCAGTTTACGGCATGACGTGCCCTGAACCCTCGCCATCCTTGTCGGACTTCATCGGCATGGATTCACCACTATTACCACGCAGCCCCCTACAACTGGGATTCTTCTTGTTGATTTATGGCTTGACGTGTTTGGGCTTCAGTTTGTTCCTCTTGGAGATGATGCAGCTCGGATCTCTGCCTTCATTGTACTGAGCTCAGAGTTCCAGGTCGTGGCTTGTGTCAGTGGCGCATAGCGTTGATATTGTGTTAATGCATTGCTGCATAGTGGAGACTTTCTTTTGGCGCTTTGTTTATAATGTGAAGATAGACTTCGTTTCGATTTGTTGCTGCGTGATTTTTAAATCAAGAATCTTGGAGACGTCGTCAACATGTAGACTTTGGCTTTGGGTCGGTCCCCAGCTATGGCGCGCCCGCAGCTACCAGGCTCTTTTTGTCACATGCGAAAAACAAGGCATCGAGGCATTGAGGCAAAAAGCTGGGCAGACAGCATAACCAACTGGGAATGACCTGGGCATCCAGGCTATGCAGATTTCGAGCAAAGTTTTTGACATTCACTGTGAATGGTACACCGACACCTCAGTTTCGCCGCAGTTTCGCCGTTTTGCCATGTCACCTAGTGAGGTGGAAGAAGAGGACGGACACTGATTCAGCCTGAAAATCCTAGCGCATTTTGTCACATGGATCCACTGTGACAGGAAGCGACAGAAGCCTCAGAGAGAGCACTGTTGAGTGGAGTGCACCAGTTTCTGCCCCCAGCTGTGAGGAAATATGGGAAATCTGATTGGTTGTATAATATACATAACCCTGTATACTAATTGTATAGTAGTTATTGTAATATACATAACCCTGCATAATAACTATACTATATTGTAATTGTAATATTTTGTAATATCTATATACGTTGGAAGTGGTTGGATTTTATCACCTAAGAATCTCTGATTTGTTGATGCCCAGCTTGAATATTTCACTAAAATCCAAGTTGATATTTCCGACATCAAGACCGAACGGTTAATGGATGCATCTTCTGGGAGCCTTGAAGAAAAGAGATGTCAATTTTGATGTCTATATTCTCTTTGGTGTTTTTGGCATTACTGTTTTTGTGGCTTCTCACAGGTGTGCCCTTGTAATTTGCCAGGCATTTGTTGCATTCTCTTCCGGAAGCTCATGTTAACAGAATATGTATGGAGAGATTGAGTCCGCAACCCAAATAAACTTATATACAACATACGAGACTGATTTCTGACCATATCATGTCAATTCAAAGGATGTAAGCTCCTAATATACATTCATCGTTTGATACCCATTCGGATTTGAGGAAATATTTGGAGAGTTTATTTCCAAGCCCATTTGCAGTATGCAGCTAAATACAACAACGCTGAATATATTTTCACATGCGTGAATAGACGTTGATATATGTTTTATACCTTAGTATCCGTGTATATGTTTTAATAACGTTAGCTCTTTGTGAAATAGGCTTCCATGACTTTCAATCCTTTGGTTTTACACAGGTTTTCTCATCTTCTACAGCAAGGCCCTCAGAACCTTTACGTTAACAGCCCCCTTTTGGACCATATCATTCGCACCATTCGCACCCAGGTCTCGTACTCGCAAATTCTTTCTACCACCGAACTCGCGGAGCGTCTCAGGTGCCATCGTTTGATACACTGCATTCGTATCTATCTATGATGTATGTATATTATATATATATATATTAGCTATATATATATATATGTATTGTATAATGCAACATAATATAGTATGCTACAACATGATATGCCATTATATTGCAAATGATATGATATAGTATTGAATGATATAACATGCTATCAGATGATATGATATAACATAGAAAACATGATATATCATGATGTAATGATATAGTTTGACAAACATCATACACACATACAGACACAATACACATATGATTTAGATGTAGATATAGGTGTGTAGATATACCCTTACAGTGTCGCAGGCATCATTCACAGCATTCTACGTCGAACCCCCGCAAGGTGCACTGGTTGCTCTGGGCCTGGTATCTCTCACGCTGGTTGTCGCATGGTTCGCCATAGGTCTGAACCACACAGGCCGGTCAGAACACCTGGTGATCTGGTGAATCCTCCCATCCTGTTGGCAAAATCATCCACGACTAGTGACGTCAGCTCAAACAATAACAAAAACGAACATTGTGGGTACACTCCGCTGATCTATTGTTTCGATTGTTTCGGAACTCCATTGCCAGATGCCGAAAGAAGTGCCACTCGCGTCCAAGCTCACGCAAAGACCCGGGGATTCCAACGTCTTTGGGGATCCAGAGAGCCTTGGCGCACCAGGATCCCCACCGAATCCAGAGAACTGTCGCTGCAGAATGTTGCCGTTGCCGTTGATCCCTCGCCTAGGGCTCTTGTCGCGTCATGGGCTGCGGCTCTGATACCTTTGTGGGAACTTGCCAGTGTGCCATGGCAGATGGTAAGCCCTGGTCAACCCCAAGAAATGGGACCCGATGGTCAGATGAAACACTAAACTACGGTGTCTATTATGGTTTTCTATGGGGTGTTCCTTATGGAGCATACATCAACTGCAATGCAAGCTCGGCGGCCAAAACATCAATGAGACACTGAGCTGTGTCGCAGGTAACGATGGCTGCCAGTACTTCAACGATTGTTGCATGGATTATCATGCCTATTGTGGTGCAGGGAGCCAAGCAACTGCGCCTGAGCCTCCTGCACCTTGGTGGAAAGGTTCAGAGTCTGGAAGAGTTTCTGCGGATTTATTGCCACACCACGTCAGCATATCATATTTGTATACATATAGTATCATATAGTATATTTCTATAGACTATTATGTTTGTCCCTTAAGATGTGAATCTAAGAGGTCCGAGGTGACCATCCTTGGCATCCCAGGCCTTACAGGGTTCGTGTCGCGAATTTGGCTGTGGCTCCAACAGTCGTGGATGCGACGGTGTGGCCAACTGCAACCTTTGCTGCTTGACATGGTACAGCCATGGTACAGCCTCAGAAACCTCCGTTTTTCATCGTTTTTCCAGATTTTTGCTGGAGAAGATTAGGAATGTTTGGCAATGTTTGGCTGCGATGATGTGAGCTGAGCATTGCTGGAGACAGAGGGAGCAGACCTGACACATTCTCCACGCTCCGAAGCCACGGTGCAGCAATTGAGGTGACTGTTCTCCATCCTGCAACGATAATGGGAACTGCTGCCACGATTACCAGTACTACTGCGTCGGTGATGGCGGGGACAGCGGAGGCGCGGAAATCTCTCAAACCTCTGGTATTTTCGCCAACTCATTTGGGCGTCTAGTGGATCTAGTGGCTAGATCTCGTTATCCAGAGATATCTGGATGCCCAGCTGCCCAGTAATCACCATCATCAATCATCATCAATAATCATCAATCATTGCTCCAGGATGGGGTGGTGACGGCTACGATGGCTACAGGGACTACCCAGATGGAGACCAAAGCTATGGTCAGGACGAAATGAACCACATCACCATGGACGAGGGAACACGATGCTCCACCAAGCACATTAAAACAAAACAACCAAAATAGGTGCGGAAACCTTGATGTAATCTTGATCTACATGATGGAGGTGTGTCTTTGACTCATTTGAATTCCTCATGGGAGATAGGACTCATACTCAAATGTTGGGATCTCTTGCAGGATGATGGCTACGCTGAAGGAAATGACTACGGAGATGGAGATGCTTACCATCATTATCATCATTACCATCATTATCATCACCACCACTACCACAGCAGTTACCACAGCAGTTACCACAGCCAGAGCGAGGAAGGTGACACTGCTGGCGGCTCTTCTGACTACCAGGACAGATGTCGCTCATTTGGGACCCCAGAAGAGATACAATTGATACAATACTCAATCATGCTTTATAAAATATTTAAACATTTCTGTGGGGTTGTGTTTTTCCGATTCTTCAGGTCGCAACCCTGGTGCTTTCCCGCAGGACAGCGGTCACTGGGGTTCTGGGCGTCAGCATGAGTTTGGCCCTTGGGGCAAAAACAGCCCCACTGAGGCAGGGGCAGCTCGGGCAGCTCCCCGTTGGGCGCATGTTTAACGCTCACGTTACAAGATCTTAAAAGGGCATGACTCGTGACAGCCATGACATGCCATGACCATGATTTGCAAAGAGCATGAACAGTATGACCCTTTTCTATGTGTTTCTTTCTGTACCTGTTCTCTGACCCAAAATCAAATGACACTGATGCGAATCGGGATCTCAAGCTGCTTAGACTCAAACCTATAAAAAAAACCTATTTAACAAATCTTCATGAATATCCATATGACCAGATATGATATGTAAAACTGAAAAGTCTCTGCACGCTGCTGCAATCAGCAGTGCAGTGCAGATCAGGTCATTTCAACCACCGTTGCTCCAGAAACCACCAGCTCAGCTCCGCCTCGAACCACCGTCATCTACGAGGCAAAAATTCTACGGTGTACATTTTTTTGGGGGGGAATTCATCGATTCAACTTGTGACATGATTCAACTCTATTCAACTTATAGGCTTTATACTGCTTCATAGCATGAGTTGAATGGAACACAAATTCTTCCAATCCCACAAGTGGCTTTCCAGAGTTGTTTGACTTGTTTGAACAGATTCAACGTTCAAACACTGTGCAATTCATCTAAGTGCATAGGTTCCAGAATGTAATTTTGTCTTGTTTGTAGTTCCAGAATGTAAACAGTTGAAGTAGTTCAGGTTGAAGCAAAGTACGGTGCTTGATCTGCGGCGCAAGGAGACCACTCCAGTGAAACACATGGAGGCCAGGCCAAGACCCCAGGGTCACCATGCTGACGCCCATGCTGGCGCCCACGGCGTCCATGGTGGCGTCCATGGTGGCGCACACGGTGCTCACCGTCACCAGAGCCACGCGAGTCAGAGGGCGCCGAAGGAAGCGACAGAAGCGACAGAAGCGAAGGAAGAGGAAGGGACCGAAGGGACCGAAGGGACAGTCCCTGGCGTCCCAGCAGCTCAGAAGGAGACCTATGAGGCAGGATACGACAGACTGGCTGCAGAGTTGCAGGGGAGGTACCAAGATCAAACACAGATGCAAATGATGGTGCCCAGTGGCACAGTTTTCCGTTTTTTCAACATCCATGTCATAGCACATTATCATCTTTGAGTCCCATCCAAGCACAGTGTTCTTCATGTTGTGCAGTTCACTTGGATACAGCAAAATACAAAAGCCTGCCAGGCAGATTTTGAATTCACCATAGTTGTCACAAAATTCTGATGTGCTACCCAGTGCCCTCGCTGATTCGTTTGTGCATCCACCATGATTTGACCTGAGGAATTCACAGAGAGAGTGAAGAACTCCATGAGCGACGACGCCTCGCGGCATGAGATCTTCTCAGCACATCGAGACGCATGGCAACTCGGTGACCGTTGGTGATTGTTGGTGACCGTGGGTGACCATGACAGTTGGTGACCTTGACAGGTGGTGGTTGATGGTCGCTGTTGAAAGTTTCTGGATGCTGTTGGTGCTTCTTCATATTTGACGGGTGGGGACCATTGAAATATCTTTCGAAACTTGGTCACCCCAGTTCTTCGCCAAAGGTTAGAGATGCTACAATGGCAACAAGTCTCTGGATGCCCTGCCCAGATGATGGACAAGGATGTGGCCAATGGCCCCTTGACTGCAGGACATTGTGGTGTGAGGTTCCATTGATCAACACATTGTGAACCGTTCCGGTCTGGTTGGAAGTACTTCTGACTTCCCTGCGATGATGAGAGACACATGATTTACATTGATTTACATATTTTCCAGTGGGTTTAAAATCAGTTGGTCAGTCCAAGAAGGCTTTCTCCAGTTGAGAAGTGGACAAAATACTGCACTGATTGGTGACTTTTCCATGTTGGGCTCATTAAGATTGATAAAACAAATCACTCAAATATCATTACAATTCATTAACATTCATTTAACATTCATTTAAATATACTAAAACCATGGGAATACCATGGGAATCAGTTGCACGCCAAAATTCAACGCCGCTAGAACCCTTGGACTTGAGGTCAGGCCTTAGACAGCATTCCACACGCTCCTTGGCTGACACTTTGACAGTTTTTCGAGCCCCTCTATATGGGGCATCAATGGGAATCATATAGGATACGCACATACTATACACAAAAGCTATCGACCGTTTATTGTAGCATTTCATATATCGATCACACTGTTATTATAGAATTGACAATTATATATCATGAATTATCCCATACTATGGTGGATACATGGTGGAGAATCTAAAGCTGGGGATAAATTAGGATTAGCAACATCTGACAACTCGTTCAGCCTGCGCTGTTCCTCTTGGTTGTCTTTCAAGCTCATGCCAGAGGTTCACGGATCTGGCAGCTTGAAGTGAAAGGATAGCGAAAGCATGTCACTGGTTCATGAGTCGACATGGATATAGATCAGGTGTTATCAGGTGTTAGTCTTTCCTTCGTAGTGAACTTTCGCCAATGTGTTACTGGTTTCTGGCATGTTTTTTTCACACAGTACACGCCATGCTACTCTCAAATATCAGTACTTTAACCTCTGGCGATCTATTACCATCACCCTTCGTTGGTGTAAAGGGCTGTTTCTTTATGCTTTAACGACTGCTTGGGCAAACAGCATGCTTCGTGCAACGTGTGCCACTCAATATGCGCCCGCCGAGACCAGCCAGCATTCAGGTTTTCATCCAAAAAGCTGTTGGTCCAATGCACAGTTTGTTGCAAGATAGGAAAAAAACATGTGCAGTGATCCAAACCCGACAAGGCAAAAAAAAAAGCGTCCGCTTTACGGTCCCTTTTTGCGCTTAGATCACAAACAAAATTGATCACTTGGAATATCTTGGCATGGCAAGGTCGCTTTCTAGACGCAATTTTCCTGGAAGCAGTCAGGTACTGTGCAACAAACTTAGCATCCAAACATATCCAAACTATAAACAGCCTGCTGCCCTTGGATGCCCTTGGGATGATGAGCATAGCAGCATAGGTGCACAAGCATCGTCGCAGCAGACGTCCGAGTTTTCAGAATTTCAGGCTGACTTGCCCGATCTGTAATGTTGTGGACATTTAAGGTCATTTCAATGAAAACAGAATCACGAAGCAAAATGACCTTCAACAGGAGGTCAATGGAAGCTGCAGGTATATATATATTCATATACATATTACATATATTCATATACATATTACACACATATATATTAAGTAATTATATTATGTATATACAATATAGAAGATTCATGATCACATCCATTCAATACATTTATCGAAGTTCATTGAATCCATCTCCAAATGAACTTCGCCGAGGTGCTCTCTGCGGCGGTTTGTCAACGTCTTTGCACGGAGAGAGCCGGCTGTGATGTGAGTGCCTGGGGAGGAGTGCGCCACAGACCAGGTGCAGCGAAGCACAACATGACACGAGAAGTTGTCAAAAGCAACACTTGCATCATTCTTTCATATGATTATATATCATTCTGTGATTCTGTATATACATCTACTACATATGTATATACATATATGTGGCCATATATATATATATATATATATCACCAGTGTGTTTTCATCCAAGTTTTCATCCACTTTCCAATGTTTCCCTTTCCAAGTATTCATTGTTCTGTCAGGATTGACGAATGTGTGCTTCCTGAAGAGCACCAATGGCCCGGTGCAGTTCGAAGATAACCCAGGTGTTGTTGCCTCAATGGCCTGCTGCCGTGGTGGTGAGGACTGCTGGAGAATGAAATGATTGCAACAAGTTGTATAAACCATAGAAACGGTTGAACATCTCTACATCTACACATGAACAGATGTATATAGAGTTCTATACATATCAAGATATATCATATATATATATATGTACGTATATACATATGTATATATACATATATGTGAGAGAGAGAGAGTGTATACATAGCATCATAGCATGCCCCTTGTGGAAATAAGACATGTTGAATCATCTCTATATACATATATATATATGTATATATGTATATATGTATATATGTATATATAGCCTCGTCCCAGGTCTTGGAACCGCGCAAAGCCGAATTAGCTTGGTTTAACGTGTTAATTCAGGACGAAATTTTGTCGCGGAATTGACAAGTTTCATTAGGGTCATCATCATCATCATCATCATCATCATCATCATCATCATCATCATCATCATCATCATCATCCCCACCACGCGTGTGCGTAGCATCAACTGCTTATGCAAGTT